>VXBC01002734.1:78895-163420 GCA_013399945.1 Ploceus nigricollis | reverse complement strand
TGCTGCGGGTGCGGAGCCGCTGCTTTCCCGAGGGAAGGATGTCAGAGAGCCCTTTGGGTACAGCCCCAAGGAGAGCTCTTCCCTGTGGCTGAGCCCTCTCGCCATCCCTGCCCTTTGGGATCAGTCTCCCGCGGGCAGGAAGGACAGCAGCTTGCCTCAGTTTACCCACAGAGCACGAGGGTTACACTGTAGCTGAAGCGGGGTGAAGCTGGATTCCCACCCTGCTGAGCCCTCCGGCAGCTTCCCTGTCCTGGAGGGACAAGGGCTCCTGCACAGGCAGGTCCCATCTGCAGCCATCCCATCTGGGAAGCAGAAAGGTGGATTTTTATTAACTGAACTCATTTGCTCAGTGAGGAAAGGAGGAGGGAAGGATTGTGCCGGGGAAAGCTGAACATCCACGATATGGGGAGGTGGTGGCTCTGTCCCTGCTAGGCAGAGGTTCAGCTGCCACCAGAGCCATGGACAATATGTGGATATGTCTGCATCCATGTGAAACCCCACTTGGAACTCTGCATACAGTCCTGGTGTCCCCAGCACACTGGGAGCAGGGCTGGACTGGAGCCCCTCCCCTATGGAGCCAGGCTGGGAGCTGGGATTGTTCAGCCTGGAGAGAAGAAGGTTGTGTGGAGACCTCACAGCACCTTCCAGGGTCTGAGGGGGCTGCAAGGAAGCCAGGGAGGGACTTTTCATCAAGAACTGGAGTGCCAGGACACAGGGAATGGCTCCCAGTGCCAGAGGGCAGGGATGGATGGGATATTGGGAATTGGGAATTGTTCCCTGGCAGGGTGGGCAGGCCCTGGCACAGGGTGCCCAGAGCAGCTGGGGCTGCCCCTGGATCCCTGGCAGTGCCCAAGGCCAGGCTGGACAGGGCTTGGAGCAGCCTGGGACAGGGGAAGGTGTCCCTGCCATGGCAGGGGTGGCCCTGGATGAGCTGGTCCCTTCCAGCCCAATCCATTCTGACATTCTGTAATGTGTGTAATTATCTTTACCTGTGTACACCAGGAATAGAAATGCTACTGAGCCTTCACTCCTCACTCCTCACTTGTGGTTTGTCACCCCAGTATTGGCCTTCTCTCACAGCTTGCCCTCAGGGTTGTTGTCACAACCACATCCCTCCAAGGCCGGCCCAGTTTCCACCTTTCCATGTAGGCATCATTGCAAGGTGAGCCAGGGTTCAGTTTCTCCTGTGTGCAAAACCCTCTCACCACACTCAGGGGCTGAGTCCCTCACACTGACCCAGCCCACAATCATCTACGGAAAAAAGAAACTCAACCAAAGGCACCCAGCTGAACACCTGGGGCAGCTGGAGGTGATTTACTCAGTCTGGGCCTTATTTGTGCCAACAGCCTCAACTACCCAAGGTCCTGGGCTCAGAATCACAGGATCACAGGATGGGTTGGGTTAGAAGGGACCTTAAAGCTCAACTGGTTCCAATCCCACTGCCATGGGCAGGGATACCTTCATTAGGTCCTTGGAAACCCATCTGAAAGGGATCCAGAAGAGCTGTCCAGACAACCTCCAACTGAAGATCTAACTGAAGTTCTGTGCAGCCCAGGGCCTGCAGCCCCTCCCTCCAGCCCCCTGCAGAGGGCAGGTGGCACCTGGGGAGGGCAGGGGGCTCCCTCTGGCCACTCTCTGCTCCTCCAGAGTGCAAAGGTGCAGAGATGATTCCCTAATCCTCTTCCTTCCCACACCTCCAGCCCAGCCCAGGCATCCCCTGATCTTCTCTAGCCCTTCTGCCTGGCCTGCCCCCGTCCCTCTGTTTGCTCTGGCTGGCTCCCAGCTGGATCCTGCCCATCTGGATTTTCCAGGAGCCCTGTACACACTCAATGGACAGGAGAGCCCTCAGTGAACGTGCTGCCAGAGGAGCATTGTGCCCACATGGCCACAGCTGGGCCACAGCTGGGACACTTGGGTCACTCTTGGGTGCTTGGGCCAGTCCATGGCAGGTCTGCTCTGAAGGAACAGAAGGGTTTTTTGGGAATGCCAGGATAGGTGAGGTCTGGGAAGAGACAAGGAACATTCCTGTGCAATCTGCTGCAGCACACTCTGTTGTTGGTTTATGGACATCTTGTGGGAGGGAGGATGATCCCACCCTGCCCTGCTATTGCTGCAGTGGCAGCCCAGCTAGCACAGGTTAGGAATGTGCTGCTCCTCCCTTTTGAACACACCTGCAAGCACTCCTGTTTCAGCAGTGCCCTTCGACTCCACCATCCCAAGTGGTGCAGCAGGAGGGAGAGGTCACCAACGTGTGGGGCATCAAAATACCTGCAGAAGAAAGGACCCCGGAGCTGGAATTTCCTGGGAGAGGGCTGGGAGGTGAGCAGGAGCACTGAAGGAGTTAATTGAAGCTCTAGTCACAGGCCCGAAAATTCCAGGTTGTAGCAGGGAGGCGGTTGTTTGGCTGACATTTCTGAAAGGTTAATCTGGAAACGGAGAGAGCACATCTGTACAGGGCTGGGGCTGACTCTTGCTGCAGATTCCTGCACCTCCTTGGGCTGTTTGACCCAGCAGCTGTGACACAGAGGTCACCACGAGGCAGGTGGGGCTGTGACCTGGGCGTGCAGTGATGCTCCACGGTGTCCTGGGAGCAGCTCTGCCTCCAGGCCTGTGTGACAGGGCACAGGAGACTGGCTCTGCTCTGTGCCCCGTGCTGGACATCTGTGCTTCCCGTTTCTCTGTGTGACATCTGTGCTTCCCGTTTCTCCGTGTGACATCTCTGCTCCCCATTTCTCCGTGTGGCAAGGGGGTGTCCAGCAAGAGCTGGGTGAAGGAGGGGAGTCCCAAGCAGGAGATCTCCTGGGGAGCAGGGGTGCTCACAGTTGCAGTGGGAGTAGCTCTGGAGAGGAGCCAAGGCTCCTGGAGATGAAGACACCTTGCTTTGACTGGATAATTGTATGTTCGTCTCTACCTAATGCTTAATCACACTGGGATCAATTCTCTTCCTGCACATTGGGAGTCTTGTTTGCAAAGTGCCATCCCTCCCTGCTCTCTTCAACCTGGGGCCGTGAGCACAGGGCTCCCAAAGGATTTAGGGCACATTGCTGGGCCTGTGGGCACTGAGACAGGTGGATGTGGGGAAATAGGGCATGTGAAATGGGAATTCATTGCCTTTTGCTGTGCTCACACCCACCTGTTTCTTTTTTAATAGAGCCTAAAGGAATTGCCACCTGAATCCCAATATTGAATAAAGTGTTTCTTGTTCTGGTCCTGAAAAGGCTTTTCACCCTTTCTTCCCCAGGGCCTTGTGGCTGCACCTGTCCTGTGTCTGATGTGGCTGGGAGCACCTAAAAACACCTCTGAGAGGAGCAGGGAGGCAGAAAAGGGCACCCAAAGACCAGGTTTTTTTCTCTTTCTAGGGAAAGGGGGACAAGATGCTCTTTTAAGGTCCCCTCCAACCCAGAGCCTCCTGGGACTCTGTGTTGTGTCTCTGCCAAGTTGTGGCACTGCCTGTGCTCACAGGCGACAGGAGGAGATGTGAGCAAGCAGCAGCTGAGGGAATGTACCCTGCTCCAGTGGTAACCATCCCTCTGGAAGAGTCACCCTGCAGAGACACAGGAAGATCCTTCTGAAGCAGTCTCCCCCTGTTCTGAGGCCAGGCATGGGCACACCATGGGGCAGACTCAACCACAGAACTAAAAGGGCTCCCCAGAGCCACCACCACTGCACTACTGACAAAGTTTATGTTTGACACCTTTTACCTGCTGACTTTTGTGAAGGGCACCAAGACCATGGCTCTTTCTGGACATTTCCAGCAGCTGGAACATGGCCCCTGCAGACTGGGAGGCTCTGGGAGGCTCTGGGAGGCTCTACATCAGCAGGGCTCCTGGGCCAGGGGAGCACTCAGGGAGGATCTGTGCTGACAGGATTTATCCAGGCACCCAGAGCAGCCCCTGCTCCGTTTTCAGTGCCTGAACTGATGCACTCCAGTGGGCAGAGAAGTTCTGTGCTGGCAGTGACTCTTCCAGCAGAACAGAGTACCAAGACTGGACCATCCTACCTGCACACCAAACATTTCTAACAGAAAGCAGGTATTTTACACATAATGTAGGAGCAGTTGATGTGAAGTTGTGGCAGGTGGGACCTTGTTCTGGGATCATTCTCCAGAACAGCTCAGCTCCCACAGGAGGTGTGCCACAGAGAGGAGGAGCCCAGGTGTCCACAGCAGGAATTTCCTGGGGAAGAGGAGGGGCAGGCACTGAGCTCTGCTCTGTGCTGAGCAGGACAGCACCCAGGGAATGGTTGGAGCTGGGCCAGGGCAGCTCAGGCTGGAGATCAGGGAAAGGTTCTTCCCCCAGAGGGTGCTGGCACTGCCCAGGCTCCCCAGCGAATGGGCACGGCCCCGAGGCTGCCAGAGCTCCAGGAGCCTTTGGACAGCGCTGCCAGGGATGCCCAGGGGGGGGTTGTTGGGGGTCTGGGCAGGGACAGGGGTTGGATCAATGATGCTGCTGGGTCCCTCCAGCTCACAGAGGTGATGTGCCAGGCCTGGTTTCCCCCTGCAGTCAGTGTGCTCTGGGTGCCAGAGCAGCTCAGAGGCCGCTCGGGGCCAGCACTGGCAGGGCCAGCCCAGAGGACAGAGGCATGGCCGGCCACCCCTGGACCCTTTGCAGGGACACAGGACGTGGCAGGAGCTGCTGGCTGGGCCCTGGTGTGAGCTCCAGCCCTGGCAGGCAGGGTGCTCCAGCCCTGCCAGCTGCTCAGCTCATTGCCACACTCAGGGAGAGGCACTGTGTCTGTGTTGTTCCATGGGCTGCTTTGCTCCTCCTGCCATGAAAAACTGCACCAGAGCCTGGCTGGGCAGGGCAGGGCAGGGAGAGAAAAGCTCCCCTCTGTCAGTCCATGGCAGGTCTGCTCTGAAGGAACAGAAGGGTTTTTTGGGAATGCCAGGATAGGTGAGGTCTGGGAAGAGACAAGGAACATTCCTGTGCAATCTGCACCTCTGTCAGTGCACCCAGCCCTGCCTGGGCAGTGATCCCGGGGCTGCAGCTGCTCCAGCAGTGAGTGATGGCCCTCGCAGCTCCTGCTCCGTGATTTCCCTCACATTTCAGGCCTCTCCTGCCTGAGCAATGGGGTCGGCGTGGACGAGTTGTTCCTGTAAATCATCCCAGCTCCGCTCCAGCCTGACACATCAATCCCCTCTGTAAAAGGTTCCCACCTGGTCCTGGCGGTGCTGCTGAGATTGGGATGTGCCAGGAATCCTTCAGAAGGCTGTGCAGGAAGGGCTGCTGATTTATTCAGGCGTCTCTTGCAGAAAGCTGCTCCCTCTCCAGCCGTGGGGAGACTCACCTGGCTGAGGGCTGCCCCTGGCCTTGGGGCTGCCCTGAGCTCGCCCTGCACTCACTGTGAAGCAGCTGGGAACAGGCAGGGAATCCCAGAATGGTTTGGGGGACACCTTCCACTGTCCCAGGCTGCTCCAAGCCCCAGTGTCCAGCCTGGCCTTGGGCACTGCCAGGGATCCAGGGGCAGCCACAGCTGCTCTGGGCACCCTGTGCCAGGGCCTGCCCACCCTCCCAGGGAACAATTCCCAATTCCCAATATCCCATCCATCCCTGCCCTCTGGCAGTGGAAGCCATTCCCTGTGTCCTGTCCCTCCATCCCTTGTCCCCAGTCCCTCTCCAGCTCTCCTGGAGCCCCTTTAGGCCCTGCAAGGGGCTCTGAGCTCTCCCTGGACCCTTCTCTCCTCCAGGTGAGCACCCCCAGCTCTCCCAGCCTGGCTCCAGAGCAGAGAGAACAGGAAGGAGGGAGAGGTGGGGGAAAGCTGGTTTTAAGATTTATTTTATTCTCATTGTCCTGCTCTCAATTTTTTGGCAATAAATTCAATCCCTATCCCCAGGTTCAGGCTGTTGTGCCTGTGATGGTGACCAGGGAGGGATATCTCCCAGTGTTTACCTCTCCCTTTATTTTCTCTCCCCTTTCCAGCTGCAGAGGACACTGATAAAGCAGCTTTGGTGGGCACCCAACACCCAGCTTGGGCCAGCCCACCCCAGAGATTCTGCATGGGCAGGGGGAGCCAAGGGGAGTGAGAGAGGTGCAGCAAAATCTGAACGAAGACCTGACAGCAAAAGCTGCTCCTCCAGGGAGCTGGGCCAGGGGAGCCTGTGCCTGCCATGGGGGTGGGAGGCTGGGCTGAGCTGGGAGGGCTGGGTGTCCCCCAGGCCACCCCAGGGAGCTGGGAGCTCAGCACAGCCACAGCCTCTCCATTTCTGCAGCAGCTGCTCTCATCCCCACCCCAGTACCAAACCTCCAGGCGGACACAGGATCCAGACCGAGCAGGTTCTTGGGGTAAAAGCCCTCCCAGCAGCCTCCAGTCCGAGCTGGTGAGCACATCCTGCAGGCTGGGCTGTGTGTTGGACATACTGCCAAGGCGTGGGAACAGTCCTGGGAGCAGCAGCTGAAGAATGGCCACTCCAGCCCAGCTGATGCCTGAACATTTTTGCTTTTTCTGTATTTTTCATATCTTTGTGACTTTGTAGACCATTAAAATGTGTTTATACAGCTCCTGGTATTTTTCCTATCCTTTCTCTTAGATTTCAGAGTAAGAACCTTCTAACACATCCCTGAAATACTGTTTAGTCTTATTTTCAAGTAGAGGACCTACAAGAAGAACATTCCATTTTCTAATCAGAATTTGAGAAGACATAACGAGAAGTGGGGCAAAGAAGCCCCAGACCAACTCCAGTGGGGCAGTACCTGGGGGAACAATTCCCTAACCGACTGCTCTTCTAATTGGACAGTATTTGTTAGACATGCTAATGCGTTAAACCTCTAAAAATTGTAAAAATACAGTACTGGGTGTGCCCATGACCACTGGGACACCTGGAAGCTTCCAAATAAAGGTCTGCTTTTTATTTTACTATTTTAGCACTGTTACAAGAGNAGAGGACCTACAAGAAGAACATTCCATTTTCTAATCAGAATTTGAGAAGACATAACGAGAAGTGGGGCAAAGAAGCCCCAGACCAACTCCAGTGGGGCAGTACCTGGGGGAACAATTACCTAACCGACTGCTCTTCTAATTGGACAGTATTTGTTAGACATGCTAATGCGTTAAACCTCTAAAAATTGTAAAAATACAATACTGGGTGTGCCCATGACCACTGGGACACCTGGAAGCTTCCAAATAAAGGTCTGCTTTTTATTTTACTATTTTAGCACTGTTACAAGAGTTTCCTTTTTTGATTATAGGCAGCACAGTCACACCAGCAGGATCCAGCCGGGGTCACTGCTCTGAGCTCTGCTTTCCGGGGGCTCTGCTGTTCCCAGAGGCAGGATTTGAGGGGGTGGGCTGTGAGCTGTGGGTTATCCCTGTGTTATCTGAGGGCTCAGCTTTGTGTCCTCCTCCAGTCCAGCAGTGGGACAGACATCGCTGCCCTGACTCCCTCTGCCTCGAGGTGCTGGCACGTGGCTGGCTTCTCCTCCTCACTCTGTTTGTTTGTTTGTTCGTTTTCCACTTCCTTGTGTATTTTTCAGGCTGACCCCTCCTCTCCCAAGGCCCCTGGCTGTCCTGGCAGTTGCAGGCACTTGCAGGAAGGCTGCTGGAGAGCCCTGGCAGAAAATGAACGTGGAATTTGTGACTGGGAGCAGCCGCCCTTGCAGCCCCATCCCGAGTGTCAGGGATGTCACAGAGGAATGAGAGCATGGCAGCACCACCTGACCAGTCACAGCAGCTCTGATTTCAGATCTGCAGTGCTCCCAGCAGAGTTAGCAAATGAGTTGCAGACCGAGAACTATCTGCAAATAGTTTCCAATAATGAATTGAGGTGTGAAAGCTGCAATCTGCTCTGAGACAATCTGTAAACAGAGGGAAGAAAAATTCACCAAAATAAATTATTCATTTTGGATTACTCCTCTAGCTCATGTCTTAACTTGAGAATCTCCAGGGCCTGCAGAGACTTCCGGGGACGCTCCTGTACCTTGGGCAGAGCTGTGTTGGGGCAGGCACAGGGATGTGAGACAGACCAGGGAGTCCTATCAACACTTGGCCAGCTCTTCTGCCCCCACTGATGGGGGTCTGCCACCAAACAGGGCCCGGCTCCACGGGCTGTCCAAGGGCACTGAAGGTAAATCTATTCCAGGCCAAAAATTGGGCTCTTCCCCTTTCGCTGCTGCCATCAGCAAAGAGGAAAGGGAAGGGAACCACCCTGGAGCAGGAACCAAAGCAGAGGTGGGATGGGGAATGGGGGAAGGAGAGGACACAGGGATAGGGGAGCAGGGCAGGCTGGAGGCAAATCACAACTTCAAGCTGGAGCAGAGTGTGTGGCACACACAGATGTGCCCACCATGGTGTGACAGGCCTGGGCAGGGGCACTGGAGGGGCTGGGTGAGGTGTGATGCACCAGGAACTGTGCCCAGCCACCCTCTGAAACCTTCCAAACAGCCTGAGGAGGAGAAATCGGCCCTGAGGAAGAA
This sequence comes from Ploceus nigricollis, assembly GCA_013399945.1. Classification (NCBI taxonomy): domain Eukaryota; kingdom Metazoa; phylum Chordata; class Aves; order Passeriformes; family Ploceidae; genus Ploceus; species Ploceus nigricollis. The sequence goes on along the minus strand of VXBC01002734.1, from coordinate 155,011 downwards.
GGAGATCCCCAAGAACAGCCTGGAGGTCCCAGGGGGCACAACAGGAGGAACCCCCCCGGCCCCAGGCAAGGGGAGCCATGAGCAGGCTGTGCCTGAGGGATGTGGGGGACTCAGTGTCCCACCCCCTACACAGCTCCCTGATGAATCTGGGACTGGCATGGCACTTGGCATGGCACCTGGCATGGCTTGGTGCTGGAGAAGCTGGCTGAAGAGCAGAAAAACTGCACAAGGAAAAGAGAAACCTATGGAGTTGGAGGAAGGTGCAAGATGGGAAGCTGGGCTAGAGCAGTGATTACTTGTTCACTTATCTGCAAAGATTGGCTTGAGCTGCTCCTGGCTCCTCCGAGGCAGGGTCTTCAGCTGGGACAGGCCAGGTGTAAGCAGCTTTGTCATTCTGCCCCACGGATCTCCAGGTGCCACAGTCTGGCTGTTCAGTTTTTAGCCCTTTTAGTCAGCCCCAAGTCTTCAAGCTCCCCATGGAAAGCAGCAAAGTGGGCTGGAGCACATTGAGGCATTTCAGAGAGGTGTAAGGCAGTGTTGTCTTCTATAGTTAGAATTAAACAAGTAAATACAATTCTAGTGTGTGTTTTCCTAAAAATGTAATGTGTGGGACTGCAGGGAAGGGCAAAGTTCAGAGCAGAATTCTCCAGTACTGACTGTGCCAAACTGGGCAGAAGACTGGAGAACCAAAATATTGCTCACACCCCAAGAAGGTTTTAGACTAAACCTGACCCCAGACATTGCCTGGAGACAACCTGTGGCAAGCTGGACTTTTGCAAACCTTTTTTTCTGCCCTGAAACTTGCTCTGTATTCAGGGGAGTGCAGGAATACTCGAACAGCTCAAATCTGGTGGATTTGTCTTTGATCCAGCTTGGCAATTATTGTCCCAAACTGCCATGATCCCAGCAAATGCCGGGTTTGGCCTTGTGGAGCTGCTGGTGTTAGAGCCCAGCTCACCCTGCTCACAGGCACGGAATTACTGGGGCATTGTTGCTGCTCTGGGCCACAGAGGTTTTCCAGGGGATGTGCTGGAACCTTCAAGGCTTTACAAGAACTATTTCATCTTTAAGAAATAACCCCAAGAAAATGCTGTCAGCACTGTTGAACCAGCTCTTAATGAAGGCTTTAGAAACATCCCTGTCAAGGCCATGGCTTTGCTCTGCTGGCAAAGGGCAGGGGAACATCTGGGCACCCAGTTCCACAGGGGAAGTGGCAAATGAAAGTCCTGGAATTGAGTATTTTGGCAAAAAACCACTGAGTACAGTGAGAAGGAGTTGTGGTTTTGGCAGCAGCCCGAGCCTAGAAGAGTTCCTGGGATTAGGCCACCCCCTGAACCCCCCTGGCCTGGTGGCCCCTCCATCGGCCACCCTTGCCCAGAGCAGTGCAGACACTGCAGTGACAGCTGAGAGCTGCTCCTGCAGAGTGCCCCAGGAAAAGCCGAGTGCCCACGTAGCTCCCTAAGGCGAGTGGCTTTCAGGAAAAGCCAGAAGGCTGCAGGAAGGCAGAATGCAGCTCTGTGGGAAGGCTCAGCGGCCGTGGAAATCAGCTCCTCTCATTGCAAACTTGACTCTGCAGAGCAGCTGCTGGTTCAGAGCCCTGGCAGCAGCACCAGGAGCTGGGAATCCAACGCCATGGTTCCGTGTCCTGCAGGACCAGCACTCCTGAGGCCGTGTTGGCCAGTCCCTGAGCAGGGGATGGCACTCAGGACACTCAGGCCATGCTGCTCCTGCAGGGTCATAAATGTGTGGAGCTGAGGTGCCACCAGGAGTGCTGCATGATGCTGTGACAATGACACACAAACCACATCTCCAGCAAACCCTTCCACATTCCCACACTGGAAGAACCTCCATGAGGCTCCTCCTTGCCCTGGGGCTGCTGTTTGTGCCACCTCTTGGCTAAGGATGTAAAATGGGCAGCACAAGGATGCTGGTTTGGGGTTTTTTGTGCTCTAGAGACCTCAGAACTCTGAAGAGCACCTGAGGATTCCCCTCAGTGCAGGCTCAGGAGCTCAGGGAGCAGGTGCAGGTGTTACAGATGTGCCTGGGTGTGAGCTGGAGGGGTTCCTGGCACTGCAGGTGCTGCTTGGACTGGGACTGACGGGGCTGTGCTGCTGCCTCGCTGAGCAGGGTCCCTGGTAGTGGGACCCCAAAGCCATCAGAGGCTGCCACGAGGTGTTAGTGGGACCCCAAAGCCATCAGAAGGTGCTGGCACCAGATGTTAGTGGGACTCCAAAGCCATCAGATTTGCTGGCACCGGGGTTGCACTCAGGTGTGAGCTTGGCTTTGACCCGTGCTGCCAAAGGGGCAGGGCCAGCACTGCCCATTCCTTCCCAATGAGATCATCCTCTGTTTCCTGGCTGTTTGCAATTAGCCTCCCGCAGCAGATGAAGAATCTGTTCTTGTTGATTCGACAGAGCCGCTTGGAAAGGGGACAAACAGCGCGTTCCGCCTCGCCCGGCAGTCGCAGGCAGGAAGGGAGGGAGGAAAACACGGACACACCGCTAATTCCCAGCAACAATCCCGTAAATTTAGCAGTGCTGGCACAAGGCAGGCGACAAATGCAACAAACAGGGATGGGAGGAGCCGCAGAACTGCTGCCAGCGGGCAGAGCAGCCCCCGGCACCGAGCGTGGCCGGAGAGAGGGGTCAGGGAGGGCAGGGGCAGCCCCTGGGCCGGGCTGCTCGGGGCCGGGGGGTGCCAGCCCACGGCCCCCAGCCCCGTGGGAGAGCTGCTTTCTCGCCGTCAGAAAATCAAAGCCATTTTCAGAAGGAGAACAGATTTTGGTTGGGAGGTGAGGGAAGCGGAGGGCCAAGAATAGAAGGGAACAGTGGGCGGAATTCTGACTCCCTGCTGCATTCAAAGTAAAGTACAGGACAAGTTTCAAGGAAGCAGCGGGGCAGCCCTCGGGGGAGCTGGCAGGGACCGCGGAGCCCGGCAGGGGCTGGGGGCCGGCCCTGCTGCTCGAGGGGCATGGGAGGGCAGCACCGGGGCAGGGACAGCACCGAGCAGAGCTGCAGCACCCGTGCAGGGACAGCACCAAGCACCGAGCAGAGCTGCAGCACCCGTGCAGGGACAGCACCAGGCAGAGCTGCAGAGCCCGTGCAGGGACAGCACCGAGCAGAGCTGCAGCACCCGTGCAGGGACAGCACCAAGCACCGAGCAGAGCTGCAGCACCGGTGCAGGGACAGCACCAGGCAGAGCTGCAGAGCCCGGCTCGTCCTAAACAGCCCCAAAGGCAGCAACCACAGCCCCCTCACGGGGATTTCAAGGGACACAGGGATTTTACAGCAGGAAAAGATGCTGGGTGGCAGCACTGAAATGGATTTTAGGATTGACAGCGCTGAGCATGGAACGGAGAGAAATCACCCAGGGCACCAGGGCTGTCCAAACCCGGCATTCTGGAGGTTTGTCCCCGTGTGCGGACCCGGCCGGCCCTGCAGAGCCGCGCTCTCACGGCCGGGCCCAACGCCATCTGTGCGGCCACGGCAGGAACTGCACTGGACCGGCCGGGAATGCGGGAATGCGGGATCAGGGCAGGCAGGAATTGCACTGGACCGGCCGCGAGCTGGGGAATGAGGGAGGCAGGAATTGCACTGTGAGCTGGGGAATGACAGGCTGAGGAGAGGACATCACTTTGAGCTCCACTGTCACCTCTGTCCCCTCCAAGGGCAGCGCTGCCAGGGCTTGGCACAGGGCTGCTGCCACGGGCTCTGTGTGCTGATCCATGAGATTCTGGGAACATCAGGCAAAGCCAGCACGAGGCTGAGACTGCTGCAGGTGCCAGTCAAGACAGCCCTGAGCATTTCCATGCTGCAGGAACTGCAATTTTGGCTTCTTTTCTCCATGAGAGATTCCTGCAGGGCTGGAGGCTTTGCCCAGAGTCTGCTGGAAGTGAGAACCTTGGCTTTATTCACAGAATCCCAGAATCACTGAGGCTGGAAAAGCCCTCCAAGGTCATTGATTCCAACCTGGTCCCAATCCCCACCTTGTCCCCAGCTCAGAGCCCTGAGTGCCACATCCAAGCCTTCCTTGGACACCTCCAGGGATGGGGACTTCAAACCTGCTCAGGCAGCCCCTGCCAAGGCCTGAGCACCCTTTCCATGAGGAAATTCCTCCTGGTGTCCAGCCTGACATTTTTGCTGGGCACTGCAGCTCTGGGGTTGTTTGCAGACGGGCTGGAGGCAGAGGCAGTGTGGAAGATGTGCTGCTGCCCTGGGCATCCCGGGGAGGATGGGCAGGGCTGAAAGGGACTTTTCCCTGTGGAATGGGGCTGTGGTGCTGAGGCCATGTCCCAGCTCCATCTCCACATCAGGAGTGATGCTCAGGGAGCAGTGCAGGAACAGGGCACGTGTGAGGAGACAACCACTGGCAGCCCCTGCAGATGGATGCTGGCATGGCCAGGACAGCAGGGATTCCTTACCCCTCCTCCTGAGGGTTTTCCAAGCCCAGAGCACAGCTGGCTCTTTGGCTAAATCTGCCCCCCCATGCTTTTCTCACCTTTCACAGTCCTGCTCTTCCTCTCCTGCCACTGCCATGTTCCCCTGGGCTGCAGTCCCGAGGACAGGGAGCCAAGGAGAGCCATCACACCATGCAGGAGCCTGGCTGAGGCTCAATCCCACCCAGCCTCAGCTCCTCACAGCCATTCCTCACCTCAGGATGGGCAGAGGGCAGGAAATTGGGACTGAGCATGTGCCCAGCTGTGGGTCTGCTTGGTCCCACTGTGGCTGAGTTCTCAGCAGAGCACCAGGAGGAGGCCCCTGGGAGCTCCTCCATCTCCCACTGCTGTTGCAGGGACCATGCTCAGCTCTGCTCCAACAGAGCCTTGTGGAGAGGGGCTGTGCCCTGGAACACTGCAGCCTGGGAAGCTCTTGCACCACTGCCTGAGTGTGGAAGGACTTTTGGTGTCTGGGCCTGCTCTTCCTCCAGCTCCAGGGGGTCTGTGAATCACATGGACAACTCGATGTCACCCTAAAGCAACAGAGAAGCCACCTGTGAAGGGCACCTTCCTGTGTGCGTGTGACAAAGTGCTCTGAAATACAGAAAACCTTCTCAGAGTGGGGAAGATCACTGAGAGCTTTACCAAAGCTGACTTGAGAAGCTGTTCCAAAGCACTCCAAACGGAGTGTGTAAATAGCTGGCCGTGTTTGCTGCTCCCTGGCAGGAGTGGGGGATGGTGCCTCCTGCTGTGCTCCCAAGGAGCTGCTGCGAATAACCACACTGCTGCAGGGTCCCTGGGATGGCAGCACTGGAAAGGGAAGGTGGGCTTAGGCTGAGCACCCCAGCAGCCCTTAGCTCACGGTGGAAGCACTGCTTCCCCTTTCAAGTGGATGGAATATCTGCTGCTCACTTGCTTGGCCCCCAGACCAGGATGCTGATGCACTGGAAATCAGAACACCAGGAGGGGACCTCACTTAAACTGCAGCTTCAGGATCTTGTGGCAGTGCCCTGGGGCTGTTCCCCTTCCCAGGGAGGTGAGCAAGACCGAGGGGGTTTTCCTGTTGAACGGGGCTGAGCTGAGCTCCTCTGAAGGAGGAGTGGGGTTGGGGAAGTTCCCAAAGCTGCTGACAGCTCGTGGTGTCCCTGTCCCCTGGGGTTTCCCTGGCAGTCCTGTCCAGGTGTTCTGACTGCAGCAGGTCCTGAAGCGGGCTCTGATCACTCAGGATTTTGGAGAGCCCTGCAGCACGTCCAGAACATCTCCCAGCGTGTTCCCCACCCCACATGGATGGTGAGCAGCCTGCCAGCCTCGCAGCTCCTGGCAAACACAGCTCCCCACTCACTCCTGATAACAACAGCCTGAAAAAAAACCCGAAAGAAAATGGATTTTCCCCCTTCCTTTTTCAGGAATTCTGGCAAGATGTCAAAATGCTCCGCTGCCACTCAGAGTGGAGAGTGTTGCCCAGCTCTTCCCCGTGCTCGTCTGCCAGGCCTGGAGCGATTGCAGAGCTTATTTTCGGCAGCTGAAGCTGAAGCTGGAGCGGGAGGGGAAGGCTGGGCTATCAGTCACCGGGAGATGCTGCTCACTCCCACGGAGGTGTTTACAGGAGGGGCGTGAGTGTGAGCTGGAGCCAGCTGCCATTAGCATTGCAGATCGGGCACTTGTTAGCAGAGTGCTTCGCCCCTGCTTTACAATTTGCTAATAATAAAGCATTTGTTCCCGGCAAACAAACGCCCAGATTTATGTCTTGCTCACAAAGGACTCCAATAGATATATTGATACCTTGTGAAGCTGCAGCGGGGAGAGGGATTGAAAAGCTGCTGTTTGCTTGACTCCATCCAGCTCCTCTATTGATGACTGGGAGGCATTTATTTCACCGAGGATAGAGCACTCAGAACTGCGAACTCTCTGTTGCCAATAGTGCCATATTTAGGGTTATTATATCACCATAAAACAGCTTTATGGGGCCATGAATATTGGGGCACGTCGATAGCCATGGCTGTGCCTCCTGCCTGGCGGGGCTGGCAGAAGCCAGGCAGCCCTGGAGCCCAGAAAACAGGGAAGAACAGCTTCAGGGGAGAAATGGGCACAGGAGGAGCTGCTGGAGCTGTCACCTGCCCTGCTGCTGGGCCCGGTGAGGAGAGCTGGTGTGCAGACCTGTGCTGGCCCTGGGGGCTCTGTTCCCCAGCACATCGAGCCAATGCAGGGATGCCAGTGCCTGGGAATGGCTGGGAATGTGCCAGGCACCAAAAATCAGAGCAGGAGCCCCAGTGCTCCTGCCCAGCCGTGGCTGCGGGGTCACAGGGAGGGCTGGAGGGTGCTGAGGTGCTGCCACGGGTGGGGCCTGGCAGAGCAGTGTGCCGCGTTCTCCAGTTAGACAGGTGGCACCTTGTCCTGGGCTCATTCTCCAGAACTCCTCAGCTCCCAGGGGCAGCACAGCACGGAGGGAAGGAGCTCAGGTGTCCACAGGAGCAATCTCTTGGGGAAGAGGAGGGGCAGGCACTGAGCTCTGCTCTGGGACAGGGACAGCACCCAGGGAACAGCTGGAGCTGGGCCAGGGCAGCTCAGGCTGGAGATCAGGGAAAGGTTCTTCCCCCAGAGGGTGCTGGCACTGCCCAGGCTCCCCAGGGAATGGGCACGGCCCCGAGGCTGCCAGAGCTCCAGGAGCCTTTGGACAGCGCTGCCAGGGATGCCCAGGGTGGGGGTGTTGGGGGTCTGTGCAGGGACAGGAGCTGGGCTGGGTGATCCTTGTGGCTCCCTCCAGCGCAGGAAATTCCATGATCCTGTGATTCTTCTGTGGGAGGAGCTGCAGCCCCAGGAAGGACAGACAAGCCCTGCTGGATCCCCCTGGAGGGGTTGTACCTCCCACAGCCCAAACGCCCCCGTGGCTCCGGGCTGTCCCTTCCTGCTCCATTCCCGAGTTCAATCACTGCATCCACCCCCAGGTGAGCCCTCGTTCCTGGTGATCCATCAAACCTGGAGGGAGCTCTGCGGGTGCAGGAGAAGCACAGCCCTGTAACCACTCCAGAACAGGCTCTCCCTGTCAGCTCCCATCCTCTCTTACATTTTAGCTGCTAAATAATGCACTAATGGAAAAAGAAACCTTAGCCAGGGCAGAGAGATTAAGATGCAGAGCAACCACAGCTTTTAGCTTTCATTTTCTGGCTCCAAATGCTGCATTTCTTAGCTTTATTTCTATGCATTTTGTTGTTGGTGGGTTTTTTTGCAAGGCCTTTCCAAGAAGAGGAGACAGATTTTGACTGCAGCACTTGAACTTTTGTCACCAGCGTTCTCCTCGCAATAAATTTTGGATTTGAGGGGAAGCTGCTGGTTCTAAGAAACCACAAACAGAGGAAACAAAACACAGAAAAGACTGAGAGGTGCCTTCAGCCTTTTGAGAAGACTCTGTTAAGATGCTGTAACTCCTGGATTGTATTTTAGCCTTTCTGCTGACTGCTGTGTTCACCTTCAAGGGGGAGTGGCCTTTCTCTTTACAACCTGAGAGAGTTTTATTCTGACTATTAAATTAGTAATTAGCACTTCATTTAGCTGGGATCTCCAGTGCCCAGACAGTATTGATTTGTCAGAGATGGGAAGATGGAGCCTCTTTCACCACGGTTTTGGGCACCGAGTCAAGGGGGCTTCTCAGCTATTTAAAGGTGCAGTTCCTGTGCAGAGGACAGGCAGGGTGGGACAGAGGGGCCAGGGAGGGTTTGTCACTGCAGGTGTCTCATCCTGCACTGTTCTGCTCAAATTCCACCAGGCAAAGTGTCCCTGGGCAGGACACAGGAGCTGGAGGCCCCCGAGGCTGCAGGGGACACCCCATTCCCAGCAAGGCACAGTCACCCGTGTCCTGCCCTGCCAATCCCCACACACAGACCATTCTCAGAGTCCTTGGGATGTAAAAACCCTTTCCTGCAAGGCTGTGCTGCCTGAGGGGGACTCCAGGCTCAGGGCTCACCTCAGCTGGGCCAGCAATTGCCAAAGTCACCTGTGTGTTTTAACAAGAGCTTGTGATTCCTCTGGAGAGCTCTGAGCTGGGTCTGGAGAGAAAAGTGAGTGCAGGAGCTTGGCCAAGGAAAGCCAGGGCAATGGTGGAGTCCCCATCCCTGGACATGGGGAAAGAATGACAAGTGGCAACTGGGACATGGTTTAGTGACCATGGTGGGATTTGATTGAAGGTTGGACTTGATCTTGGAGGCCTTTTCCAATTAATGATTCCATGGATGTAGGGAAGGAACCTCACTGATGTTTTGTGTGTCATATTCACTCTTCTTTCACCTGAAGTTTAAACCAGAGCCTAACTCAGCACCAGCCCAAAACTGAGTCCAATCCCGAGCGTTCAGCAAATGTTTTATTTGAAGCAGCCATTGATGAACTGATAAAGCATCGCTGAGGAACCCTGGCAAACCCAGGGGAAGAGATGCCAGAGACCAGGGCACAGGCAGGAGGTCACAGAGCTCCACTGAGCATCTGCAAACCAGCACAGGAGAGCTCCTGTCACAGTGACAGGGAATGGGCACGGCCCCGAGGCTGCCAGAGCTCCAGGAGCCTTTGGACAGCGCTGCCAGGGATGCCCAGGGTGGGGTTGTTGGGGGGTCTGGGCAGGGACAGGGGTGGGACTGGAGGGTCCTGTGGATCCGTCCAGCTCAGGATCTTCTGTGATTGTGTGAATTCCTTTCAGAGTCAGGTTACAGAATCACACAAGCACAGAATGTCCTCCCTGCAAGGACCCACCAGGATCATCCAGCCCAGCTCCTGGCCCTGCACAGACATCCCAAAATCCCACCCTGGGCATCCCTGGCAGCGCTGTCCAAAGGCTCCTGGAGCTCTGGCAGCCTCGGGGCCGTGCCCATTCCCTGGGGAGCCTGGGCAGTGCCAGCACCCTCTGGGGGAAGAGCCCCAAGGCACCTGGGGCACACCTGGAGTCCAAGCCCATTGGAGGGGAGCACGGGCATGGAAATGCTGGAGGCTCAGCAGGAGGCTCTGCTGGAGTTTAAATGCAGGAAGGAGGATGCTCTGCACTGCCAGGGCTGCCCAGCCTGGCAGGAGCAGCACATCAGCCTGCACAGCTGTGCAGGGGATTAGCAGCTCCAAGAGGCTTTGCCCACAGCTGTGCAGCACAAGGGCAAACATATGTAAGGAAAAAGCCTTTAGAAATAATCTTAATCTAATCTGGGGCTGCAGGCTCTCTACACTTAGCCACAATCACACATCACAGCAGGCAAGCAAAGTGTGTTCCCAGGCTCTGTGCTGCTCACGGGCTGGCTAGGGCATTGTGCAGTGTCACAGCCATGTCCTCTTGTGTCACAGGAACTGGCCATTGTCACACTGGGCATCTGTGTGTCACTTGCAGCATCCCCCACCCAGCACTGCCCAAGAGCAGCTTAGTGAGGCTCCAACCAGGACAAATTTACAAGATGCCATCTCAAGATAAAGCCTGGAGACATTTAAGGGATTAAGGGACTTAATTTATCTGCAACAGCCAATGATCTTTGCATGGCAGAGCAGTTCCCTTGGCCCAGTGGAGTGCAGGGGGATGAGAAACTGCTCTGGGCTCTCCAGGTTTGTGGGGTTTTTAATTTTACAGAATCACAGAAAAGTTTGGGTAGGAAGGGACCTTAAAGCCCATCCAGTGCCACCCCTGCCATGGCAGGGACACCTTCCAATGTCCCAGGCTGCTCCAAGCCCCAGTGTCCAACCTGGCCTTGGGCACTGCCAGGGATCCAGGGGCAGCCCCAGCTGCTCTGTGCCCGGGCCTCATCACCCTTCTCCCATCAGAGGATTCCCATTCCCACAGCTCCCAGCAGGGGAGGGTCTCTGCTCCCCCACTGACTGAAGGCTTCTATCACACCTGGGTCTAGAAATGTGTTACAAGAATTCCTGCTGCTATTACTTCCAGCAGCAGTGGGTCAGATATCTGGATTTTCCATTCTGCCCCTCAGAGACACCTCATGAGCCTGGATTCCCAGCTGGGAGAGCATCCTGCTTTTCCCTGCTGGGCTCCCCCACTTTGCCAGGTCTCAGCCCTGCCCTGCCAACCCATCCTGCACCCTGAATCTGACCAGCTGGGACATGCTGAGCAGGAGGAGAGGAGGGATCAGCTGGCTCTGGGAACAAACAGCCCATGGGAGGTCACAGCAGGAACAGGGGTGGGTTTGGGGCAGCTCCAGGCACTGGAGTCACAGGATGTCACCTGCAGCTCTCCTACAGCTTTTGGGGGAGGTTGGTGTGTGGAGCAAGGCTTGAAACCCTGGAGACCTGACCATCAGATGGCCCAAAGGCAGAGGGCAAGGGACACAGAGCCCCTGGCTTTGGGCCCCCTGGCCAGGGGCAGGGAGCTGCAGGAAGGGTCAAAGCCAGGGAACGCTGGGGTGGCCACCAGCAGTGTTTGCCAGCCATGGGCAGGATGGGCCTGGGCAGCTCAGGGGCACCTGGCAGGGCTGAGAGCAGTGGTCAGTCTGGAGTGGACACCAGGAGTGTGGGAGGTGTCCTCTGCTGGGCTGTGCTGCTCTCCTGGGGCCCTCAAAGGCCAGGCCTGGTGCTGCAAGCCCTGAGAGGGTTTTCCCTGGCACTGGGCTGAGCTGGGGCTGCCTCGGGGTGGTCACTGGGCAGTGCAGGGGAGGTGGGCACTGACTGATCCCCCAGGTGCCTCCCAGGACTTCACAGAGCTGTGGGCAAACTGTGCCACTGGGAACTCATTGAAAACCCACAAAATGGCAGAAAAACACCAGATGTTTTGTGTTTCAAGCTAATTAACCCAATATTAATTGAACCAAATTTGCAAACACAGGCCCAGTCCCCATCTCCTGCCTTGGGGGGCTGCTGGGATGCAAGAAGGAGCAAGGAGTTCCTGCAGTGGGGGTGGGCTGAGCAGCCAGGATGGGCTCCAAGCAGGAAGAGTTATGGGCTGGCCTTGGCATCCCAGATGGAGTCAGGACCTCCCCAGGCTCCTGCAGAAGCTGCTCCCCAGCTGGTGCGTGGTGCTCACAGGCTGCTCCTTTCCTGCTCAGGGCCCTGGCTGCTGCCATCAGCAGAGTCAACAGGAGCCCTACAAATAGTTCAAGCAGCTTGGAGTTAAATTTGTGCATATTTGTGGCTACTGGGAAGTGGCTTTATCTTTAGCAGGGCTCAGGAGCAGGGAAGGAAGGAGGGAAAGAGGGCAAAATGAAAAAAAAAATCCATAAAATTCAAGGACATTTGGAAAAATTTCTGAAAAAAAACCTGATTATTTTTAATCAAAAATTTTGATCAAAAATGAGGACCTTTAAAAAAAATTATTTTTGAACTCTCAGGTTGCCTGGGCTTTCACAGGAGAAACAGAAAAACTTTGGTACTCTGGGTAAGTAGGAAAGAAAAACTGGAGTTATCCATCAAAATCTGCACATCTTCTTCCTCTGTGCAAGCACCTAAAAGTAGGTTCTAAAAGTGATCCTGTTAATCCTGCTCTCCTGAATAGAGGGAAATGTGCCAGGAAATGCCAGACCTGACAAAAAACAGCTCTGTAAGGAGAATCCCAGAATGTCCTAAATTGGGAGGGACCCCCAGGATCATCCAGCCCAGCTCCTGGTCCTGCCCAGACCCCCAACAACCCCACCCTGGGCATCCCTGGCAGCGCTGTCCAAAGGCTCCTGGAGCTCTGGCAGCCTCGGGGCCGTGCCCATTCCCTGGGGAGCCTGGGCAGTGCCAGCACCCTCTGGGGGAAGAACCTTTCCCTGATCTCCAGCCTGAGCTGCCCTGGCCCAGCTCCAGCCGTTCCCTGGGTGCTGTCCCTGTCCCAGGGAGCAGAGATGGGAGCTGCCCTCGGGAGGAGCTGTCCCTGCCTGGGGCAGCTCTCAGTGAATGAGGGACATGACCTGGACTGCAGTCACAGCTGTGGGGCACAGGTGGAAGGAGCCCTGCTGAGAAGAGCTGTGAGGTTTCTGCAGAGGATGACCCAGGCCGAGGTCAGTGGGTGATACCTGACCCCTTGAAGGACAAGAGGAAGGTCCCAGAGACATGGGGCAGAGCAGGGGGACACTGGCAGTGGCTGAGGGCTCGTGTCAGACACTGCCATGGCACAAGGCAGGGATGGGCTCTGGAGGCCATGCAGTTGCCAGGCTGAGTTGGGTGTTGGTCATGGACCTAGAAGGAGAAGGATGGAGGTTGAGGTTCTCTGGCTTGGTCACCTACAAGGTGATATTCTATGAATCCACAGCAAACTGCTGCTGAAAATCCAGGCTTTAAAACCAAGGCAATTTTCCCAGATAAATCCCTCAGATGTCTGTGGCATTGGCCTTTTCCTCCTGGATGGGCTCAGTGTGTTGGGTACTCACAGACATTTTCCTAGAATCCCAGAATCCCTGAGGCTGGAAAAGCCCTCCCAGCCCATGGAGTCCCAGCTGTGCCCAATCCCCACCTTGTCCCCAGCCCAGAGCACTGAGTGTCACCTCCAGGCATTCCTTGGACACCTCCAGGGATGGGCACTCCAATCCTCCCTGGGCAGCCCCTGCCAAGGCCTCAGCACCCTTTCCATGGGGAAATTCTTGCTGCTGTCCAACCCTGCCCCTCCCCTGGCCCAGCCTGAGGCCATTCCCTCTCCTCCTGTCCCTGTTCCCTGGGAGCACAGCCCGACCCCCCCGGCTGTCCCCTCCTGGCAGGAGCTGTGCAGAGCCACAAGGTCCCCCCTGAGCCTCCTTTTCTCCAGGCTGAGCCCCTTTCCAGCTCTCTCAGCCTCTCCTGGGGCTCCAGCCCCTATTTTGTGATGTGGAGTTTGAGGAAATTCAGGCACAGCCCAGGATCTGGGGCTGAGCTTCCCTCAGCTGAGCTCTGGGACATGAGTCATGTCCCCGTGGCTCTGCAGGTTTGCAGTGACACAAACCAGGAGTGTTTGGCCCATTCAGATCAGTTCCTGGAGGCATTCCATGGGATAGCTGGTCCTCAAAAGGAAATCTTTGTGAATACACCTGCCTGGAGCGGGTGAGTGCTGCTGTCAGCACTCTGGGGAATGAAGCAGTTAAGGACATTGAAAATAAATGTCAAGAAATTGCAAGGAGAGTCACCTGCTCATTATTTTTATCAAACCTTGCTGAAAGAATGCAGCTCTAGGTAGCACACGACGGTGCCATGACAAGCTTTAAATGTCACATCTGTTTTCCTTAACTCACAGCAGGCAAAGGCAGCTGCCCGGTGCAAGTTCCTGTTAAAGAAGGACACGTGTAAGAGTGGCCACCCAGAGCCCTGCTTAACGTGCCCAGCCTTCCCCAGACATCCATCACAAAGCCAGCCCTGCTGCTGCAGGCTCCTCCAGCCCAGCCCTTGCTGCTCTGCTGCTGGTTTGGGGCTCCTGGAGGGAGCACACAGCACTGCGGGCACTTGTGCCCTTCCCACAGGCCCTGCTGGGGCAGGAGGGGCAGGGCTGCAACCCATGGGAGTGTCTGGGCTGGGGAAACAGGAGGGAAGAGCATCCCATGGGCCGAGTTCCTGCAGTGCCCAGTGCCCAGTTCCTGCAGGCTGAATGGGGCACTGGGTAAGACGTGGGACCCTTTTGCTCTAAGCATAATGAGGCCTCTCCCAGCTTTGTGAACAGCCAGGCAGGGAGGAGGGAGCTTGGGTGTGGAGGGAAAGGGGGATCAAGAGCTGAGTGTCTCAAAATCACAGAATCACAGACTGGTTTGGGTTGGTTGGTTTAAAGCTCATCCCATCCCACCCCTACCATGGCAGGGACACTTTCCACTGTCCCAGGCTGCTCCCAGCCCCAGTGTCCAGCCTGGCCTTGGGCACTGCCAGGGATCCAGGGGCAGCCACAGCTGCTCTGGGCACCCTGTGCCAGGGCCTGCCCACCCTGCTCATCACCCTGCCATGGCCCCACAACTCCTCTTCTTTCTGCCACCTTGTAAGCTCCTTATATCCTTCACCTGTTTGATCTCCATCCTTCAGGTCACCAAGGTTATGTTTGCCCCTGGATTGCCTGGACACACGTGGATTCCTACAGGAGCTGGAATGGAAAACTTCCCTTGTCCTGGGGGGTTGCAGGACTGGCATGGCAGGCAGAGAAATTCTAGATATGTCTGTTTATTCCTCTCTGTGTAGCCAGGGTGGGAGAGCTGGGGCTGTTCTGAGAGAGCCCAGAGCCCCTTCCAGTACCTAAAGGCTGTGGAGCTGAGCAAGGGCCTGGAGCATCTCAGTGCCGAGGAAAGGCTGAGGGAGCTGGGGCTGCTCAGCCTGGAGAGGAGCCCCAGAGAGAAGGGCCTCAGCCCTGGCTGTCCCTGGGTGTCCCTGTGTGTCCCAGTCTGTCCCAGTCTGTCCCAGTCTGTCCCAGTCTGTCCCTGTGTGCAGGAGGGCAGAGCAGCCCCAGGCTCTGCTCCAGGCCCAGCCATGGCCCCAGAGCCCCGGGCAGGGCCTGAGCCCAGGAGCTGCCCCTGCCCAGGAGGCAGAACTGCTGCCCTGGGCAGTGCCAGCCCTGAGCAGAGCCCACAGAGGCTCTGGGGTCTCCTCCCTGGGGCCATTGCAGAGCTGTGAGCACACCCTGCTGTGCCCTGAGCTCTGGCATGGCCCTGCTGGAGCACCCAGGTGCCACCAGGTGCCTCCCAGAGGTCCTTTCCCAGCTGGCCCCTCCTGGATGCTGCCATCCCGAGTGGCTGAAGCTCTGAAGTGTCGCTGTGTCTGCTCTGGTTCCTGCTGGATCCTGGATTCCCCACACCCACGTGCCTCCAGCAGTGCACCAAGCACTGCCCCCTTGTCCCTTCCGAGCAGGAATTGTCCCTTGGGGATGACAGCAGGGGAGAAGCTGAGGGGGTGTTTCCTGTTCATCCTTCTCTTGCAGCAGCAGAGACTCGAGGCAGCCATGTGTCATTGCCTGCATCCCTGGGATGGAGCCTGGAGGTGGGAAAACGTTCTGTGGGCAGAACAACTCTCACAGTGTCTTTTTTCCAGGAGAAAATACCAACAGCTGCAGCTCTGCTGCTCCTGACACTGCCAGTGCTCGCTTGCTTTGAGGCCTCTGTCTGATTTCACAGCTGGGGAGATCCCCTGGCAGTGTCTCCTGTGTCCCCCTGATGTGACCCTGAGCAGGAGCCACCACAGCTGAGAGATCACCTGGCACCCAGCAGCATGAGCACGGCCTGATCATCTCCAGAGGAACCCAGGCTGGTTTGCAGCACCCAGAGCCTGATGCCACCAGGACACTGATGCCCATGGCTACTTCAGCAGGCACTTCTGGAAGAGGTGAAACTGGGCCAGCAGGCAGCCTGGAGGGGCTGCAGGGACCTGTCACGCTGGCCAGAGCCCTCTGTGCCCTGGGGAGGGTGGGGGATGTTCCCCCTCCCTTTGCCAGGCTCGTGGGGTGCAGATAATTCTGAGTCAGCAAGGGAGACAAAGCCCTGCTCCCAGTGCTCCTCGATCCTTCCACCCCTGGGGCCTCACTGGGACACCCTGCAGCTGGAATGCTGTCTCCAGCCTTGCTGAGGGCTGGGATGAGCAGATAAACCCCAGGAGCTCCAGGGAAGTTATCCCCATTAGGCCTCAGGGTCACATCCCACTGTGTGGTGGCAGGATTGGGCACCAGTGACAGCACTGAGCTGCTTGGGAGCTCCCTGAGCCCATGGGGGGGCTGATGGCTCTGCTCCCTCAGGCCCTGTGGGACACCCTGGGCACGTGGAATGTCCTGGCTCCATCCCCACAAAGGCCTGGGGTGGGATGGGATGGGATCTATGGGATGGGATGGCATGGCATGGCATGGCATGGGACAGGCAGGGAGGGCAGAGCAGGGGAGCTCCCCCTGCCCATCCCAGCTCGCTCAGGCTGCCATCCTGACTCCTCTCAAGCCCTGATCCCACTGGGATGGAGCCCAGCTGCAGCTTTAGTCCATGGCTGAGCTGGGCTGGCTCAGCTGGTCAGAGCCTGGTGCTGACAGCCCCCAGTGGGTTCCATCCCCACTTGGGCCATTCACAGCTGGACTCGATGGTCCTTTGGGTTCCTTCCAATGCACAACATTCTGTGAGTCTGAAAATCATCTCAAACTGCCCCCTGGGAACACACCCTCCCTTTCCAAGCTCCCCATTGCCCATCTGTGCCTGGTCTGAGGAGGCTGCTCCCACTCTGCTCCCATCCCACACTGACTGGGACACGCTGGGACCCAGCTGCTGGGCCAGGATCATTCCCAGGCTCGGCGCTGCCACACGGGCACGGCTGAGCATTTAATCACTGGCTCCTGTGCCCGGCAGAGCTCCTGACAGCTCTGGAGGAGATGGAAATGTAACATTTGAATGAATGGCCCTTTAACGATGCCTGCCCTGCTCTTCCCGAGCCGGCTGCAGGCAGCCCGGGGAACGTCAATGGAGCAGCTCTGCCCTGAGCGGCAACTGAGCAGTTGAGGCAGGGGAGGGGACTCCTGCTCTGCAGCCCCAGTGAAATGCTCCCTGCCATCACTGGGGACTCAGAGCGCCTGTCCTTGGTGGAAATCCAGTTTAAGCTCCTGAATCCATGCAAAAGCCCAGCAGGAGAGGCTGTGTCTTAGTCAGGCAAATGCAGCAGTTGATCTGCACAAGGAGCCCAATGCTTCCAGGGATTTCATCCAAGCACAGGCTTGGCCTGACCTTTTCTTCCTTTTTTTTTTTTTGGGGGGGGGTGGGGGAGCTCATTCTGCTTGGAGAGAAGCACCATCAGAGCAGAATACAAAAGCTTTAAAAAAACTCCCAAAGAAATGTTTCTAAACCTCCTTTGTAATCCTCAGCTGGGAAGCAAATGTGCTGTGCTCGGGCAGCTGAGCTGTCCCTGGGAGCCCTGCAGGGGACATGGCACACACGGCTCCTGGCCAGGCTGGCAGGGAGTGGGGCTGCAACTCTGCTCCTTTGGGAGAGCACCAGCACCTAAAGGGGCTCCAGGAGAGCTGGAGAGGGACTGGGGACAAGGGATGGAGGGACAGGACACAGGGAATGGCTCCCACTGCCAGAGGGCAGGGATGGATGGGATATTGGGAATTGGGAATTGTTCCCTGGGAGGGTGGGGAGGCCCTGGCACAGGGTGCCCAGAGCAGCTGTGGCTGCCCCTGGATCCCTGGCAGTGTCCAAGGCCAGGCTGGACGGGGCTTGGAGCAGCCTGGGACAGCGGAAGGTGTCCCTGCCCATGGCAGGGGTGACACTGGGGGGGGTTTAATGTCCCTTCCCACCCAAAGCATTTACTGATTCTGAGAATATGGGAAAGGATGTGGAAATCCAGGATTTATCTCCCCACTGTTTAGTGGAGGAAGGAAATGGAGATAAAGCATCAGCCAGGGTTTGATACCAGATCTTGGAGGGTTTGCTATTGTCCTTTTAGCCAGATGAAAAGATGAAAAGGAGGCAGGGCCTTTGATAGGGATTTGTTAATCAGGGCAGGGAGTCTCCAGCAGCCAACCTGGAGCTGTGTGAGCAGGATGGGAGGCAGGGATGGATTCCTGCAGGGGTCAGGCTCTTTGCCTGTTGCGAGGAAAGGTCAGAGCATTTTGTGCCAGCCCTCGACAGGGGGGTCAGGGAGATCCCCAGCAGCTCCGGGTGTCACAGACCCAGGCACTGATGTCCAACCCTGACACTAAAAGTCGATGTCCCTCAGTGCAGGTGACCCCGAGTCCTAACGTGGATAACTTTCCTCAGAGCTCACCAGAATTTATCTGCCCTCTGCTCCAGGCAGATCTGAACAGAAATAGGGTGGTGGAAGGGGAGCCCTCGGAGGAGAGGTCTGGCTCCTCCTCCAGACCTGGCACAGCTGAGCACAGCACTGAGCCACCACATCCCACCTCCCCTGAGCCCCTTATCCCAGCTCCAGGGCTCCTTCCCTGCTCTCCAGCCCAAAGCCAGTGCAGCTGGTTGAGTCCCTGCTGCTCTGACCCTCCTGCTGAGGTCCAGGGAGCATCTTCAAACCCAGCTGCACCTTTGGTCCTGCCCAGTGAGCAACCTTCTCTTTTCTCCTCTCTTCTGTCTTCTCTCTTTTCTCTCTTATCCCTTCCCTTCCCCCTTTTCTTCCCCCTGTGGACAATCCTGGGCACTGTGGAAAGAAAAATAAAATATCTACCTGAGAGATACCTGTGTGTCGCTATAGGACACAAGAAAACACAACACGTGGACGCTGCAGCTGAAATGTGAAAAAGAGAACTTTATTTTTCTGACTCCAGTATTTATAGTTTTACAAAAGTGACAGTGGATTGGAGGGGGAATGGGCCACCTCTCCAATGACACTGGACAGGTTACTAATCTATCAACTTTCTCCGCCTCTATGAAGGAATGCAAAACAATTGAGTTGTTTACAGAAAATGTGTGGGAAAGTTTGCAACAAGAATGAAAATATCAGAAGGCTAGAAGTTCTTAAAAAATCAGGGCGACACCTGTGCATTACTGAAAGTGTCTTTGTTTAATCCCAGGGAGAGGCAGGCTCAGGGAGAGAATCTTTGCTGTGCAGCTGCATTCAGCCTGAGAGAAGAGGAGTCTGGGGATGCAGCTCCACGAGTCCAAAAATTGTATGATATTTGTCATGCAAATATGGAAAATAACTTACAACCTTTACAAGTGTGAAAACCAGGAGCAGTGGCCTAGGAAACATCTCCTGCTGGGATAAGGCATTCACTCACAGTCACCCATGGCCTTCCAAAGCAGGGATGCTGTTAGAAATGCTGGAGAGGGTTGGTCAAAGAGCAGGGACCAGGATCTCATCCCTTGGGAAGGGAACGAAATCCTGCAGCCAGTCTGCTTGGCCTGAGGGATTGTCCCTTTCGGGGAGCACTGGATTTCCTCTCTCAGCTCCTCTGGAGTTTCTTTGCCTTCTGCACAGCTGCTCCTTCTCTCCTGAGCTATTCAGGCCCTAAATCATGGAATCATGCAGTCCTGGAATGGTTTGGGTGGGAAGGGACCTTAAAGCCCCTCCAGTGCCACCCCTGCCCTGAGCAGGGACACCTTCCACTGTCCCAGGCTGCTCCAAGCTCCATCCAGCCTGGCCCAGAACAGCTGAGGGTGGCAAATGCCCAGCTGAGCTGTTGTCATAGAATAATAGAAATATTTCGGTTGCCAGGGGCCTTGGAGGTCTCTCCTTCCCTCTTCTGTCCAAGCAGAGCTAATTCTAAACCTGGACCAGGAAGTTTTGGTTTTGAAAAATTCCAGGGATTGAGATTTTCCCCACCTCTCTGGCCCTGAAAGTGAAGAACATTTCCCTGGAAATTTTCCCAGTTGCAACTCATGCCCATTCTCTGTTAAAGCTCATTACACAGCCCCGGGAAGAGTTTAGCTCCATCCTCTCCACAGCCCCTTTTAGGTGACTGTTTTTAGAGCATTTGAATTTCATCCAAGCCACTCTAGTTTGAATCCTGCCCTTCATTCCAGCTGGGCATTCTTCACAGGGCTCAGCCTCCCAATTCCATCCTGTAAGCCAGGAATTAGAACTGAAAACAGGATCAGCCTCAGGCCAGCCCTGTCTGAACAGCCCTCCTGCTTGGACAGATCTTTAGAGGAGCTCTCTGGGAACAGCCTTCACCTGCTTGCACCCCCATCCTCTCAAGAAATCTGGATCTGTGTCCCTGCTTTGCTCAGGGAACGTCTTCTTGTGCTCTGTTAACAGCCTTAAAGTCGAGAGATTTCACATCTATTGCTTCTCTTTATCCACTGGGCCAGTTACTGTCAAAAAAAAAAGGCTCTGATTTGCAATGATTTGTTTCTGACAAATCCCAGCTGGCTCTTTTCCATCACCCAGAGATCTCCCATGAGCTATAACCTGAGCTTCACGTGGTTCTGTCCCTGGCAGGGCTGAGGCAGTGACGCTGTTTGCCCCTCCTGCTGCCCCCAGCTGCTCTCCCAGCCCTGCCCACGCCCCAGGGGCTCTGCAAGGTCAGGTTTGCTCAGAGCTGGAGGCAGCTGGTGCACGTTCTCCAGGCCCTGGCACCTTCACGTCCTGCTCCAGAGGGGTCTGAGCAGGCTGTGGTTCCAGCTCCTCCTCCAGCCCCTCCTCCAGAGCTGGCTGTGGCAGGAGGCTCCCTGCAGCTCTTGGGAGTCTGCTCCGAGCTCTTCCACCTTCCAGAGAAGTGCCAGAGTGCTCTGACAGTGCCTGGCTGCTGAGCACCCTGAATATGTCCTGCTTTGTCCCACAGACTGAGGTGGGTTTGGATTCCTCCAGGAATTCCTGACTTGATCCCCCTCTGGTACCGAGAGCTGTTCTCCTGGAAACCCCTCTCCAAGTCCAGAGTCCTGGGAGTGCTTGTCAATGGGAGCAGATGGAAAGGAGGCATTGAGTGAGCCTTTCTGCATGCCTGTCACTCCATGACCCATTCCCTTGGTTATCCCTGCCCTTTCCATGCTCATGCCTGGCATCCCTTGGAGCCTTCAGCTCAAGGTGAGCTTTCATAGAATCACAGAATAATGAGGTTGGAAGAGACCTCTAAGATCATCAAGTCCAACCTATGCCCTAACACCTCAACTAGACTGTAGCACCAAGGGCCATGTCCAGTCTTTGTTTAAACACATCAGAGATAGTGATTCCACCACCTCCCTGGGAAGACAATTCCAGTACTTTATTATTCTTCTGGTGAAATTTTTTTCCTAATATCCAACCTATACCTTCCCTGACATAGCTTTGGCTTTCCCAACACTTCACCTGCATCCTGGGACAATGCTTCTGTACCCCACCTTTCCCAGCCCTTCCCCCTCCTCTGAGTGTCCTCTTGTGCTGGAGCTCAGGCAGGAGATCTCTCTCCAGCCAAACTGGACTTCTGCCTTTCCTGAAAGCTGGAAGGGACCATTCTCCTGCTGGGGCAGCTCTCCTGGAACACCTGCCAGGTTTCCTGAGCTCCTTTACCCTTCAGAGCCCCCACCCATGGGCTCCCACCTACCAGTTCCCCCAAAACCAGGCCTTCCCTATCCTGTAGCCACTGCCTCAGGGACATCTCCAGAATATCCAAGGTCCCTGGGAAGCTCCAGACCTCCTGTGCCCCAGCTCAGGGGAGCAGAGCTGTGAGCTGTGTCCATCCTGCACAAGAGAGAACCTGAACTGAGAGCACCAGCTGCCTCCTCCTGCTGCTCAGGCTTTGTCCAGTGCTGGCTGAAACCTCCCCTCTCAGGCTCTGGTTCATTTTCTGAACACAGAGGTTCTGCAGCACTTTGCTAACCCAGCCCAGCAGAGCAAGGCCATTATTCCCAGGCTGCCTGAAGCCACCAAGTGCCACACTTGTCCAGGCTCAGCCAATCTTCATCCACGAGTCCTTCTAGCCCCATCTCCTGCTGTCCCACCTCCTTTTCCTCACAGACCTCAGGCTCTTTTTTCTCTTTAATGCTCCCCAAAGGCCGTGTCCCTCTTGTGTTCCTCCTTCCTGCAAGTGCCTCCGTGTGCCCCCAGCTCCTTCCTGTGCCAAATCAGGCTCTCAGCTGGCATTTGCCTCCCCCTGGGTGCCACCAGCACCCCCAGCCCCAGGAGGGGCTGCAGCAGCCACAGCCACTGGTGCAAACCTTTTTAATGAGGAACCCCCCACTAATGAGGGAATGGCCAACAGAGGCACTGAGCTGGAGAAACCTCTGATGGTACTGGGGGGAAACAGAAGTGACAAATTAGATTTGATAAAAATAACAAAACTGAGACAGCAGATGGATAACTAGAGATAAAAAGAGTGGTAGATGGACAGAGAGACAGATAAATCTATCAACCAGTGCACCCATTGAACAACTGCATGGGACGTGTGGCAGAGGAGGGAGAAGCACCAAAACCCCCTTCACTAAATAAATAGAAGACAATGAAAAATGACTGACCAAGAAACTGCAGATGGGAACAACAACAACAACAACAACAACAATTTAAAAAAGCTGCTGGCCCCAAAACAATCCCAAGAAAATGCCCTAGATAAATAATAAGCACAGATTGTTTGCCCTTGCCTGTGCCAGAGCACCCCTGTGGTGTCCCCTGTTTCTACACCTAAAGGCCAGCCAGCATTGCAGGGAATGCTGAATGTAGGAACAGGAATAGGGAGGGATCACACAGGTCTGTGATGTGCAGGGTGAAATGGCAGCATGGAGATGCAAATCAGCCCCATCAGGTCAAAATCTGGTGCACAGAATCCTGGTTTTTTATCCCAGCTGAGACCTACCCAGCAAATTGTGTGTGGGACAGGCAGCTCTTGCCCCACGGACTGGGCTCACCAGGGACTCAGAGTGGCTGTGCTGGACAAGGTCTTTCCTCATTTTCTTGATCAGCTGGAAAATCAGAATGTGGGGGGAAAGGTTTTTCTCCCTCCAATGAATTAATTTATTCCTTGAACAGAATTATTTTCTGTATAATAAATGCTGAAATAACAAATGAGGATGGAGGGTGATGAGGAGCAGCTGAGGGAGCTGGAAAGGGGCTCAGCCTGGAGAAAAGGAGGCTCAGGGGGGACCTTGTGTCTCTGCACAACTCCTGACAGGAGGGGACAGCCGGGGGGGTCGGGCTCTGCTCCCAGGGAACAGGGACAGGAGGAGAGGGAACGGCCTCAGGCTGGGCCAGGGGAGGGGCAGGTTGGATTTTCGGAATATTTCTTCATGGAAAGGGTGGTCAGGCACCGGCACAGCTGCCCAGGGAGGTTTGGAGCCCATCCCTGGAAATGTGGATGTGGCACTGGGGGCCGTGGCTCGGTGGGTTTGGTGGAACCTGGCAGTGCTGGGCTCGAAGATCTTAGAGGGCTTTTCCAGCCTTAATTATTCTGTGACTCTGTGTTCATGCATAATCAGATTTATGGTGTGGATGGATGTATTTCATTCATTCATTACATACACAGGTCCCTCTGGGGCCTCTCGGATTGTGAACTGAGCTGTGCTATAAATTGCAAAGTTTTTTATGCTCAGCATTGATGTGAAAAACCTTTACCTGGCCCTTCATCTCACAGTGAGGAGGTCTGCCTGCTCCCTGCCCTGCTGGGCTTCACCCCTGCACTCACACCTGGTTTAGGAGCCACCCTGCAGGTGTCAGTCAGTGGGGAGGGCTGCCCAGGACTCACCCCCAGCCAAAAGGAGCAAGGTTCAGGGAGTTTATAACTCCTGCTCTTCCAGCCAGGAGTCCCAAGCCCAAGTGCTGGGCTCTGGAGAGCTGCCTGCCTCACAGAGGCCTGGCAGGAGCCTTGGAATCCAGCCAGGCTGATGTCAGGGCTTTCTTCTCCAGGGGGACCTGCTGCCATGTGGGAATCTGCATTATCCATTCTGACAGCATGGCAAAGCAAAAGAGGAATAAAACTGACTTTAATCCATCAAAGCACCATCAAACTCTGGCTGTGCAGTTTGTCAGGGATACAAAGCAGGAAACAAATCTGTGCACAAATGTTGACATTTACCAAAGATCCTTTTCTTTAAGGTCTCTGCTCTGGGGACTGCGGAGATGTCCTGGAGCTGATCCAGGCCGGGATGAGTCAGAGCTGCTCCCGCATGGCTGCAGAGTCCTGGGCTGGACAGGAGCCCTGAAACCTGGCTGGACACCCCTGGCAGTCCTGGGGAATGCAGGGATCTCCAGGGACAGCCACAGCCTCTCTCCTCTCCCAGACCTGTTTGTTTGTGGAGTACAAACAAAGAGAACTGGACACTGGGAGGGGTCAGCACACACACATTTATTGCTGAAGGATGTTGGGACTTCAGAGAATCCCAGGATGATTTGGGTGGAAAGGGACCTTAAAGCCCGTCCAGTGCCACCTCTGCCATGGACAGGGACACCTTCCGCTGTCCCAGGTGACTCCAGCCCCATCCAATTGGCCTTGGACACTTCCAGGGATCCAGGAGCAGCTCTGGGCAACTTGTTCATCTCATTTTTCCTCAGCTTTCAGAAAAAAAATTCATTTCTCCTGCGGAGCTTCTCAGCATATCTGTCTGACAGGGGCTGAAGGAGAAGCACAGGACTGAATCCCATCCCTTGGGGTGCTGCACTGGGAAGGGATCAGACCTGGATACAACGGTGGCATAAGGACAAAGAGGAGGACAGCTGTGGAGCCAGTCCTGCTCTGCTCCTTTGGGGAAATAGAGGGCTCCCAGCAGCATTACTAGCAAGGTGAGGAAGTGAACTCTCAGTGGAAAAAGGGCAAAGGACAAGTGAGAATTTGGTGTTATTCGCTGGGCAAATGTTTGAATCTGCTTAAATTCATCGAGTTTTGGGTATTGCCCCATCCTGGCAGTGTCCAAGGCCAGGCTGGATGGAGCACCCTGGGACAGTGGAAGGTGCCGCTGCCCATGGCAGGGGTGGGACTGGATGAGATGTAAGGTCCCTTTCCACCCAAACCATTCCATGGTGTGGGATTGTTTGGGATTGTGTTCCCAAGCATTCCCCTGCCCCACATCACAGCCAAACCCAGCAGATGTTGGCTTTGCCATCACAGGCAGAGGAGTCACTTCCCTCTCTGCGAGGACACCTGTGGCAGCAGTAGCCAGGTGGGACCAGGCAGCTCCTCCTGATCTCCCCACGAGAGCCTCCTGCTCAGCCTATGGGTGCAGGAATGCTCTGACCCATCCCATAGTGGGGAGTTCTACCCTGGGATTTGCTGAGGAGCAGAATCCCCCTGTGCCACAGGCAGGATCACCAAACCCAGAGGTGAAGCATTTGCAGGTGAAGGGATTCATTCATTTCCAAGTCCTCAGTGTTCTCAGGAGCATCTCCATCCCCATCCCTGTCCCCATCCCCATCCCTGTCCCTAGCCCCAGCCCCAGCCTCGTTTCCCAGCTGGAGAAGGCTGCCCAGGGCTGGCAGCTCTGATGGTTCAGCCCTCAGAGAGCTGTTCTTCTCTCACAGCCCCAAGACTCAGGGGATTACACAGGACACTCGATCCTGAATGAAAATCATATCAGAGCCAAGCTTGTGACTACAGAGAAAAGCTGGAAACACAATTCCTAACATTAAAAAAAAAAAAAGGCAAATAAACAGCACTTGAGTTTATTAATTTTTAAAATCTCATTATTTTTGGACAGCATAATGTTGTCAGAGACCTGAGTGAAGTGTTTGGAGCGGTGGGAGTTGATGAGAGAGCTCTGCGTTCACTGCAAGCAGGGAATGAGCAGCACACGGGCTCCTCTCGAAGCCACCGACACTGTCTCCTTCCCTGACAGCTTTCCTGGAGTGGAGCTGGGAATGTTCCCTGGCCAGGGCAATGATGGGCTTGGTCCCCAGGAAGGGGAGGTAGAAGGAGGTGGATCAAGGAGTGTGGCACACCCACAGCCTCACCTCAGCATCCCTGTGCTGAAAAGTTAACTCCGTGTCAGTGTGGCCATCCCTGAGCCACCCCAGTCATTGGGACGTCCCCCCACAAGGACATTTGCCAAGAGCTTGACAGCTCCAGGGGTCCCCAGGTCTGGGTGAAGTGAAAAATGGAAAAATGGAATTGTTGGCCCTTAGCTTGGCTGTGCTGGGCTCCATCTCCCCTCTGGCTGCACCTCGTGGGTCAGGACAGGCTGGCAAAGCTGGACAGCCCCAGCCTGGCACCTCTTGGCCAGGCAGAGCATGGCAGGACACAAGGACACAGGTGGGATCCCCCTCCTGTCCCTCCCCTGTCCCCAGGGCTGCTGCCAGCTCTGTTTTCACCAGCATTGTGGAAAAGCCCCCGAGCAGCTCAAGGAGCAGCTGTGCAGACAAAACTGTACCTCTGGAAATGCAGAAGAAGAGCAGGAGCCTCCCTTCACTCACCTCACCCAGAGCACCCTTGGGAGCCCTGGACCTCCAATGTCCCCATGGGAGGACATCCCAATGACTGGGATGGCTCTGGGATTCACACACTGACAGGAAATGAATTTATTCTGCACCTCCATGTCCTGGGTGAAGCTCCTGCCCTGGTTTGAAGAGGAAGATGAGGGCTCTTTCCAGCAGGAGCTGCACACAGGTGGGGTTGGGTTGGAGAGGATTATTCAGGACACAAGGCACTTGCTTTTATCAGGCAGCCTTTTAAACGTGCCACAGGGAGGGGAAAGGTCTTCAGGGAGGGGTGAAAATGAGCTGGAGGATGAGGAGCATGGGTCTAAAGTGAGCATAATTTGAGCAGCACACCAAGATTATTTTAGGCTGGATGAGGCTTGGAGCAACCTGGTCTCGTGGGAGGTGTCCCTGCCCAGGGCAGGGGAGGGGAGCAAGATGTGCTTTAAGGGCCTTTCCAACTGAAACCATCCTATAATTCCATGATTTATGGGTAATTTCTGAATGAGAAGTGTGGGGAAGACAGGGGAAGGTTCCCACTTCACAGCTGCCCCTTTGTGCTCAGCTCTGGTGGTGGTGTGGGACCAGATGGGCCTGGGCTCCCTCTGGGAATGCAGAGGAGAAGAAAGCTGCTCCTCTGGGAATGCAGGGGGAAAAGGCTGCTGTGCTGTTCCCAAGGGCAGATTGGATCCAGGTAGGAATGCTTGGCTCCTCCCCTGGGCAGAGCATCTCCCATGGGATGATGGAATTTTCTCAGCCATGCAGGGACACTCAGTGGCCATGGACAGCAGAGATCTCCTGGAGGGAGGATTGGTTGTGGGAGAGATAAAGAAAACTGCCCAGTGAACAGAACCGCCCCAGCTCTGACAGATGGCAATAGAATACACACCCCCAGCCTCATCTTGCATTTCCAGCCTAAAACACTGCAGCCCAGGATGGAATGTGATAGGTGAAGTCTCTGTGTAAATTTAAATCCATCCTATCCTTGCCCACCCAGGGACTGTAATGCTACAACTCACCCTTTCAGTTATACAAAAAAATGTACAAGTGTTCTTTGTTACCTGATAGGATGACAAAGATGACACAAAGCTGGAGTGTTCTACTCCATCTGACAAACTCAGCTTTCTTGGCTGGCAATGTTTCTCATGTATCACTGGAGCTGCAGCACTCACCTCTAGGAGCTGTTGGGGAGAACTCAGCCCAGCATGTCACAGGCTATTTGCTTAGAAGTTACAAGGTTACAATTTAACACTAAAAACAATAAACCATTTAACCCTTAGAACTGTTAGAAAGGTCTCAACTACAAGGAAAATAATTTGTAAACAGGAAAAACAATTTGTCCTTTTGTTGTAAATTGAGTGAAAGACATGAGAAAAATATGAGAACATGAGAACACTCAAGATGGGTGTACATTCACCCCTTTTCTCCCCCTTTCTTTGTTCCAGCAATTATAACAAGAACAAAATATGTACAACTGCTATATGCTTTACCATCAGCCAGGGTCTGCCGTCGCTGAGGGGCCTCTTTCTCACAATGAGGGCTTGGAGAGCTTCTTCTGGACAAAGCCTCCACGTTTATCTCAAAGGAAAAGGTTTAACTTTTGCTAAGCCAAATTAGCTAGTCAATGTGACTTGCTTTCATCTTTTTTGTATAGAAACACCTGGTTTTGAAAACTTTCCCTGCCAGTCAAAGCCACAGTGGGCCAGAGCTATGACCTGGCATGATGGAACACCTCTCCTGCCAGTAAAGGCCACAGCTTGGCTAAAGCTGAGACCCAGACTGGGCAGGCTTCCCTATCATATAATTAAAATAAATTTTTATAGAATAGGTGGTTTTGCTATTTACCTTCAGCTAAACAACCAATGCTGCTATAAAGAACCTATAAACAACTATAACTAGGTACACACATAAATAAATCTCCTGAAAGCACCATTTACCCTCCTGTTACAAACAAACCAATTTAAAACTATACACACAGATAGTCTGTAGTACTATAGAACAGAGATAACAAAAGTGAATCACTTTGACNCCTCCACGTTTATCTCAAAGGAAAAGGTTTAACTTTTGCTAAGCCAAATTAGCTAGTCAATGTGACTTGCTTTCATCTTTTTTGTATAGAAACACCTGGTTTTGAAAACTTTCCCTGCCAGTCAAAGCCACAGTGGGCCAGAGCTATGACCTGGCATGATGGAACACCTCTCCTGCCAGTAAAGGCCACAGCTTGGCTAAAGCTGAGACCCAGACTGGGCAGGCTTCCCTATCATATAATTAAAATAAATTTTTATAGAATAGGTGGTTTTGCTATTTACCTTCAGCTAAACAACCAATGTTGCTATAAAGAACCTATAAACAACTATAACTAGGTACACACATAAATAAATCTCCTGAAAGCACCATTTACCCTCCTGTTACAAACAAACCAATTTAAAACTATACACACAGATAGTCTGTAGTACTATAGAACAGAGATAACAAAAGTGAATCACTTTGACATCTAAGGACACTTATGAAGTTGTCTCTTGAGCTTGGAAGGAACCTAAATTATTTATTTTAGATTTTGAAATCCTATAACCAAAATTGTGAGATTTTAGGAAGAGGAAAAAAGACTTTCAGGTTGTTGGAGTAAATATGCTTGCAGAGTGCACAAAAGCAGAACCAATAAGTATTCTACCACAAATCTTAACCCATATTCTGTAAACAGTAGCCCATATTTGAAATATTGACTTAACATTTCTATAGTGACTGCAATAGAATTAGTTAACAAAGACATGCCACATGAATCAGTTTCAACCCTAGCACATGAAAATGGTGCAGTCTTCTCTTTTGAGGAAGGAGCTATTAAACTAGCCTGATCCTTTCTTTTACTCAGCATCAGTTTATTAGGGTTTGTAGGGTACGAGAACCTTGGTGGAGTTAAAGCAGTAGCAGGCAGGGCAGCTGTGAGGTTTTGCTGAGGTATGTGGGGTAAGAACTCAGCACTGCCTTTGTTGGTATCATTTGGTCCTCCTCCCACAGCCCTGGGAAACTTTGGATGTAGAAAGGCTTGGAGAGGCTGCGGTGGGATCGGGGCTGGGAGCGGGGCTCGGCACCAGTGTGCTAGGGCTTGCTGGTTGTGGTGTATTTTCGGGAGTGAAGTAGGCTCGGCATCTGAGCACCTGTAGTGCAGTCTCATTGGGGCCCACCCCCACGTGGCAACAGCAAGTAGGTGTAGCCATTGGGAGCTGGATCAGGGTGGAACCACACCCACTAGAGATGTGGTGTTGCATCCCAGAACAACAAAGGGGATGTGGAAACTGGGATGCCCTGGGAAGACACTCATCTTTAAGATAGGGCGACCCAGAGAAATGCTCTCCCACAGTCCATTGCTGCATTATGTTAATGACCCCAGTTACATCATCCCTGTTCTCCTCCCCAGCTCCAGAATGTGCCTTACTCCCATCTACCTCATTGGTCCCCATTCCTTACTGCTCCTCCCCTGAATCCCTGTTAGTTGTTCCCCTGCAACCCCACCTTTGTACTGCCCCTCGTCCCTCTACCCATTGGCTCTTAGATCTGATGCTCCACCCCCCTTGTCCTGTATAAAATCCTGGACCCTCATTTGTTATTGGTTCTCCTGTCCCTGGACCCCTTCAGTGTGCTAGCCAATAAACCACCACTGGAACTCCAGATGAAGAACCCCTCCTGCCTCTTCGTTCTGCCGACCTGCATTTACCCTCTGGTGACATGAGCGTCTGGTGCTTGCCCAGCTATCCGTCCTTCCTCAACGCTCTCGGGAAGGTGGTGGCTTCAGCAGCTTCTGCCACGCCACCACAGCATGGCCATGCCCCACGGAGCCGTAGCCTTGGGGCCGGCCCACTCGGTCTCAGGAGGAGGCGATCCTGGCGCAGATGTGGTAGTGGGGGGTGCCAGCACAGCAGCGCAGGGTGGCACCTGAGTGGCCGCCGTGTGGTCTGGTCCCACAGAGCGGGGCAGCGCGGTGCGCCCGCCCAAAACAGCAGCATGGTCTGACCCAGCACAGCAGCCTGGTGCGGGACGTGCGGGGGTGGCCCTGGGGACTGTGTGGCACTGCAGGATGGTCCCAGGGTGCTCAGCTGCCG
Source organism: Ploceus nigricollis (assembly GCA_013399945.1). Taxonomy (NCBI): domain Eukaryota; kingdom Metazoa; phylum Chordata; class Aves; order Passeriformes; family Ploceidae; genus Ploceus; species Ploceus nigricollis. The sequence continues at coordinate 124,864 of VXBC01002734.1, read as the reverse complement.
CAGTGGCGCGGCTCAGCTGGGGATGATAGCCCGAGGTGGCCAGGTGGCGACTCAGCCCAGCACAGCAGCCCGGAGTGGGTGCCGTGGCTGTGTTTGCCTCCACTCCTGGCTGACTTGTACAGTCCAGCATGGCACCCCCCTGGGCACTGGCAGCCGCCGCAGTGCAAGCAGCACACAGACTCTCTCTGCCTGCTGGACCCCCACCACTTTCTGGTGCTGTGCCGCCAGCCAGGGCACTGCCCACACATGCTGAGGTATCGGCTCTGCACAGGCTCTCACTGTCCACTGGGATTCAGCTGTCCCTCCAGGCCCCGCTGCACCTCTGGGCTGTTACGTAATCTTGCACGTGGCACCTGTTAAACGCCACATGGCATGGCATGGCTGCTTTTCCCAGAACCCAGTCCCCGTCACTCATCTCAATTTTTATCTGTATTATTAAATTCAATATCAGTTTCCAAGGTCTCAGGATTTTCACTGCACTTTTGTTGCCTTTGTAAGCTGTATCCATTATACATTTACCAGTCTGTGTCCGTGTATGTATATTTAATGCATTTTCTTTGGTAGGTTCCAATCCCCAATTTTTAGTCCATATTACCAAATCTCATAAAGTCTCTTGTTCATAATCTATGTCCCATTCCCTTAGAAAATAGGTCCATACCTGCACTGCAGAATGTTTCTCCACAGAGACAGATCCTCCCATGTTTTCCATGGAGTTTTTTGTGTATTTAAAAGCAGTATATACAAAGGAAATGTGGATTTTTAGCAGCTTTCCGCCGCAAAACAGCTCTGCTTGCTGTATAATTTGGGCAGCTCTTCATGCACGCCTCTGGTTATTTCCAGATTTCTGCTAGTTTGGTGGCTCTCCACGCATGCCTTTTGATTATTTCTTCAGCTTTACCACTGGTCTCTCCGGTGGCTCTGCTCGCACACCAGCCTGTCTTCTCCCATTGTGCCCACGGGGTCTGGCTGAGCTGTATCACGTCGGGGTCACCACTTATTACGTTAGAATCCACGTGTTCCGTGGGGTCAGTGGTTGGAGAGAGGGATAACACACACAAAGCTCTCAAAGCTCCACACGACAGCAGCTGTTTTATTGTTGAGAACCTTCTTATATAGGGAGTTCAAAACTCCTGGGTCTCAACTGCTGATTAGTCTGATCCCCACACAGCCCAGCTCCTGACCAGGGAGACGTCTGCAGCCCAGGATGGAATGTGATAGGTGAAGTCCCTGAGTAGATTTAAATCCAGCTGTCTTAGGTTGGAAATGCAAGATGGGGCTGGGGGTGTATTCTATTTCCATCTGTCAGAGCTGGGGCAAGTCTCTGCTGTTCATGGGGCAGTTTTCTTTATCTCTCCCACAACCAATCCTCACTCCAGGAGATCTCTTCTGTCCATGGGCCAGTGAGTGTCCCTGCATGGCTGAGAAAATTCCAGCATCCCATGGGAGATGCTCTGCCCAGGGGGAGGAGCCAAGCATTCCTACCTGGATCCAATCTGACCTTGGGAACACCACAGCAGCCTTTTCCCCCTGCATTCCCAGAGGAGCAGCTTTCTTCTCCTCTGCATTCCCAGAGGGAGCCCAGGCCCATCTCCAGCAGCCCTGGAGCTCCAGAGGAAAACTCCCCCCTTGTCCAGGATCCCTGCTCCAGCAGAGCCACAGCTGGCACTGCAGGAGGGCTGCAGCCACCCCTGAATGGCACTGCTGCCACCACCCTGACCCACAGGGGCCAGGGCCTGCTCTCACTCTGGCAGTGTTGTTTTGTATTACTGCATTTTTATTTTTATTTTTCCTAGTAAAGAACCATTATTCCTATTCCCATATCTTTTCCTGAGAGCCCCTTAATTTCAAAATTATAATAATTCAGAGGGAGGGGGTTTATATTTTTCATTTCAAGGAAGGCTCCTCCCTTCCTTAGCGGACACCTGTCTTTTCAAACCAAGACACCAACCTATCCTTGCCCACCCAGGGGCTGTAATGCTACAGGGTGTTCCAAAAGGAGACAGAAGAAATCCCACCCTGAACATCAGACTCTTCCCAGCAAAGGACTGAGGACACTGGTAACCCACTGTGACTCTCCCACCTCTCTGTGATTCCCTCCTACCCCTCTCTGACTCTCCCCTCTCTCTGTGTGACTCCCCCACCCCTCTGTGACTCTGACTAAGGGACTTGTGCATTCCAGGCCACATCTGAGTCCCCAGAGCCCCACAGGGACATTGTGGAGGTGAGCACGGCACCAGAGGAGAGGACACACATAGGAAGCTTTTGTGTGACAGTTTTCATTGCATCTCTAAACAGGGGGTTCTGTATCACTTACATGACCTCAACTCTTAGACTGCCAAATATTAAACGGACTTTGCTCCATGTGGTGTTTTCCCTTTCTCCTATGATGAACTTTAGGCAAGAGTAGCCTGGAGGAGGCAGGCATACCCTGAGCCCTGAGAAATGGTAGAGTTAATTCCCTTGGGTCTGTTCTCCCCCTGCCAGGACCCAGCCCTGCCGCCTCCCAAGCAGTCCTGGGTGCTGCCTCTCCAGCTTCCCCCTTGGAATACTCCACACCTGTGATTGTTGCCATCCCCATTCCCACTGTATTGGCAATTCCCAGCATCCTGTCAGGGGCCGATGAGGCAGAACTGCCAGAACAGCCCCAGCCTGAGCAGGCTCTGCAGGGACAGTGGCTCTGATCCACAGCTGCTGATGGAGCCTGGCAGCTCGCAGGTGGTTTCAGAGTCTTTGGGATTGGTTTCAACCAGTGCTGGGATTTAACTTCTCTGTGTCATTTCAGACTTCCACATCTGGAAGTGAACCAGTCTGGACTAGGCAGGAAGCACTTTGCCATGAGTCCAGAGCATCCAGTCCTGTGCTGGGATGCATCAGACACCAGGAGTGTGACTGGTGGGCTCAGGCTGCCCCAGGAGTCCCCTCCCTCCCAGGAACTCCCGTGTCTCTCCCTGGATTTGGCAGCAGCTTCCACCAGCTCTGCTCAGCAAACTTTGCCAGTTGGGAAAACTCCTTGGGCACAGCTCTTGCCCCTTTCCCACTGGAACCCCAGCAGGAGCTGGGAACAGGGTCAGCCCAAGTGTTTTGCAGCTCTCCACGCTCCAGCCTGACTCCTGCCTGTGCCTTCCTGCCTTTTCTGGGATACCTTGGCTCGGAGTGAGCGCTCTGTGTCCCATGGCCAGGCTGGCAGCAGAGCCTGGGCAGCAGCGGGAGGGGAAGGGAAGGGANGGAAGGGAAGGGAAGGGAAGGGAAGGGAAGGGAAGGGAAGGGTCATGAGTGAAGCTCTGTTTTCTTCGAAACATCCTGAGGCTGCTGATTGTGGAGCATGGAAAGGCCAGTGTGTGCAGGGCGGGCTCAGGGCTGGGTGTGTGTGAACTCGCAGGAGTTCCTGCTGGAAGTGCTTGGAAACACTTCCCAGCAGGAACCCCAGTTCCACTGAATCTCTGGGGAGGATCAAAACACTCCTCTTGGAGCATCACTGTGCTCCATTCCACTTCCCACCACTGAGGTGACTGAGACTGTGACAGGGCTGCGGTTCAGTGTGTGAAGTACAAAACAGGTTGGGAAGATTTTCTCAGGGTTCCCATCTTGCTCCCGCTGGTTCATGCCAATATTTTCACCCTCCTTGCCCTTCCCAGAGCTGGGCAGTGCTCCCAGCACAGTTTCTCCAGCTCACCGCTGGGAGGGGAGAGAGACACAGCATCCCTGCAGTGGGACCAGGATTTGGGCTCTAGTGGAGGATCCCTGGAGATGTCCAGGCCACCCAGACCCTTGGTTTTGGCAGAGGAGAAGTCTGTCTGCTGCAGCTCCCAGGAAATTCCCTCCCAAAGATTGTTCCCCTGCCCTGGGGCCAGGCTGGGTTTGGTGGGACAGTGGGACAGCCTGGCAAAGCTTTGCCCAGGGGGTTAAACCCTGCTGGGGATCTGACCTTCACTTCCTCCCACCACAGCGATGCACAAGGATAAACCCATGAGGACAAAGCATCAAGCAATTATTTCATGTCCATCCCTTCCCCAGGCACTGAACACCTTCCCCCCTGCCCCCAGGCCTTGGCAGCTCAGAGCTCTGCTTGCACCCCCCCACACCCCCCTGGGTAACTGGAACCCCTCCCCTGCTGCAGAGTGTGGGCTTTGTCTCACCATCCTCCAGCGTTCTGCCGTGTCTGTTTGTCCTGCCAGCACCCACCTGCCCGGATCTGGCTCTCTTCTAACCAGGACTCAGAGCTGGCTGTGTCCTGACACCCACTGGCACCATTCCATGGGCTCTCCAAGGGAAAGGCAGTGCTTGGACCCATCAGGAATTACCTGCTCCTCATGTCCCAGGCAGGAGGATGATGATCCCTGTAGAAGTCCCCAGCACCTGAGGGTTGGGGATTATTTACTGTAGTGGTTTTGGTTCACTAATTTGAGATTTCTCTGTTAATGCACCAGTTAATGAGGTGGGTTTAGCACTGGCCAAACGCCAGTGCACCCACTGGAATATGCTTACTCATTTCTTGTTGTGAGATAGGATTAGGAAGAAGGTAAAGCAGGTTCAAAACTTTAAAAGGGGATAAAGAAAAATCTATTAACAGTAACCAAAAGAAAGAATAATAAGAATCAGAATAAAACTTTTAGAACACTTCTCCTTCCCCCTACAACCTTTTCTTTCTCACTCACAACATGCAGAAACAATTCAATCAGTTTATTACTTCTAGAATAGTCTTTCTTCAGTTCACTTAGGGAGAGGAGTCCCTCTTGTCAATTTATGGAGACTTCTCCACAGGAAAACAGTTCTCTTGTGGCTTTTAATTTCTATGGACGGCAGCTACCCGGAAAAATCTGCAACTGTGAAGTCTCTCCTGTGTCTCACAGCTTTTCCCACAGCTGTGTTTATGGGCCATATCAACTTACGGGCTACTACTTTAAGGATGAGCTGTTCAAGAGCAAAGGTTCTCTTTATCTATCTCTGAGATCATCTTCATCTCTGGGAACAGAGGTCTTCTTCTTCTCTCCCTGAGGGCAAAGACTCTTCTCTCTCTCTGTTCAAACTTCTCATAGGATCACAGCTAATTCAACATCTGCTTACTTTAGCATGAAGGCCTTTGCTCATATCTACAATTTGAACACTTAATCTTCTCATAATTGCAACAAGTTACGGGGAAAAAGAGTCTGATGTATCAATTACATTCTTCTCTATAGCTTTACAAGAGGATTTTAGCCCCAAAATTAAGGCATCTCCTCATCCCTCCTAACTGGGACTTGACTCTTTCTGCACTGACTTTGGTGTCTTCACGTTGTTCTTCTACGTGTTCTCACTCTGTCCTTTTCTCTCACTTAAAGGAGGATTGAAGGTTTGCAAGTCTCATCTGTGCACTGAAAGAGTTAACATCTCACCAGGGGCCTGCAGGTCAGGTGATCCCTGCCGGGCAGGGGCCAGAGCCCTCAGCACTCTGTCCTTTTCTCTCACTTAAAGGAGGATTGAAGGTTTGCAAGTCTCATCTGTGCACTGAAAGAGTTAACATCTCACCAGGGGCCTGCAGGTCAGGTGATCCCTGCCGGGCAGGGGCCAGAGCCCTCAGGGTGATGGATTTTCAGGCTGCACTGGGGCTGTGTCAGGATCTCAGTTCTAGCCACGGGCTGAGGGTTTTGTTTTCTCCTCTCCCACCTGGCAGCTGCTGGGGCCGGGCTGGGCCCTGCTGAGCCACGCGGGCCGCAGTGCAGAGGGCCCGGCCCGGCCCGCAGTGCAGAGGGCCTGGCGCGGGCCGCAGTGCAGAGGGCCTGGCCCGGGCTGCAGCCGCTCCCAGGGCCTGGTGGACCCCGGCTTGGCCCAAGCTGGGCAGCAGGGCCAGACTTAACATCAGCAAAATGTGATCAGCAGTGTGGCCTGTCCCTACCTTGTGTTATGAATGGAGACCAGCCAATCCGCATTCGAAATTAATAATTAAATTTATTTGCGATTGGATTACAATTTAGAGTTCGAATTTGCCCACAGCCTTACAGAGCGCTCTGGGGGCAGTCTGACAGGGTCTCTGCCTTCCTCGGGTCTGCCCGCCATTGTATCTCAGACGGAAGTTTTTATATGTTTTATTTCACCCTTGGCTATGAAGTCATTACATNCACTTGGCTGGGGACCCCACCGCCTCCCCTCCCCTGCCTGGCCACTGGGCCAGGAAGGGGGGAGGGTGGGAAGAACTTCTCTCTCCAAATGCTGGTAGGAAAAGAGAGCTTCCCCGACGTTTTTTGTCTTTAACATGTGTATTCATAGGGCATGTTCAGCTTTCTCAGTGGTTTAACAGATTGTCAATTCTCAAAGCCAATTGCTTATTAGTTTTTTGTCAGACACAGAGGAAACTGCTAGCAGCTTCTCTTAGAAAGTCACTTCCATGAATGGCTCCAATACAAAACCAGCACATTTACACATTTACACAACACCAACAGTGCAGGAGCAAGGCTCCTCTTGTGTCCCATGGCTCACAGTGGATTTTCTGTGGGAGGGAGCTGAGCCATTTGAGTAGGGGACATGGGACAGCACATGCTCTCCCACAGGCCCTGAGTCAGGAACTTGGGGATTGGCAGAATGGGAGCAGGAAAATTTCCTTTCAGCACAGAGAAGTTATTAATAATCTGGATGAGGGACTTCGTGCTGTGTCAGGTGGTTGAACAGGACCATGGGCAGGAGAAGGAATTGGCAAAGTGCTCGGTGATGCTCCTTGTTTGACAGGACTGGAGCCTGTCCCCAGTGCAGAAGGTGCTGCCAGTTTGGCACACATGGAAGGGTGAAGGCTGGGAATTGTCATTGCAGCCACCCAAACACAGAGAGTGGGTCTGAGCAGCGTTCATGAAACCACAGGTCCTGGAGGGCTCCAGACAGGTTTGTGCATCCTGTTCCCCACCAAGGGCACCTGGGAGTCAGAGCAGGGCACAAAAGGAGGAACATGTCAGTGCCAGTCCCGCAGTGGCACAGACTGAGAGGGAACCTTGTCCCTGCTCTCCTGGGCACCCTCCATCACCTGGCTATGAGCACGTAGGCTCTTCTGGCTCAACACCTGCACATCACCCCCACACCCTTCCCAGCTGCCCTGAACCCCTGACCACCAGCAGATCATTCATCCTGCAGCATGGCTTGGCTTTCCAAGGCACCAGCAATGAGGGAATCCCATTGCCCAGTGTGGCCTTCTGCCTGTGCAGTTTTGTCAAGAAAGAAAGAATAAAGAGAAGTTTTGTGGGCTGGGGAATTGAACTGGCATAAAACTGGTCTGAGTTTATTGTCCCGATGTGCCCCAAGTCCCAGTGTCACCAGTGAACGGATGCCACCAGTCTGGAACACGCAGTTTGGGAAGCCTCCTGAGGCAGGTGGCACCATCCCAGCTGGGCCTTGGCCAGGGAGGGGCTGTCCTGGAGCCACTGGAATTGCCTCTGCTGGACACAGGGGAAGCTTCTGGAAGCTCCTCACAGCAGCCACCCCTGTGACCCGCTTCATCCCAAAACCTGGCCATGCAAACCCAAAACACCCCTTCAGAAACTCCACATTGCTCACCAACCTGCCAGCTAGGGATTACTTTTTATTATTATTATTGTTATGTTCAGTTTTCTTTATCAATTCCTACCTTTCCTTGCTGCACTTCATGCTCATAACCATGAATTTTTCCCTGTCTCCAATCTGTCCATGTGACATTTTTATTTTAACAGTTCCTTCCCTTGACCACTAAACCAGCGCAGACTTTCAGGCAAAATCATCTTTATTTGGGGTGAAATTCTGACCTAATCATCCCTCATGAAAGAACTTTATGTCTTCATTCACTTTTTTTTTAATTCCAATTTCCCTCCAAATTAATTCCAGTGCTCATTTTGCCCAGCTTTGGGAAATGAGTGTTTCAAGCACGGTGTGAGTGTGTTATAGACATGAATTGGTGGGGACTGCTCTCTCTTTGCCTATATTAAAGATAATCAGGTCATGATCATGGCTCCCTAGGCAACCAGTGAGTTCCAGCATGGTGATTAATTAATCTTTATCCATCATAATGAGGTCCAAAATAAATTACCCCGTATTGGGTGCAGTACCTTTGCTGTTAGATAATGACCATCTCTAATGTGCAATAACGCTAACGAGGTTTGACTCCTGCCTTGGCAGGGCTGGGATTTCTCTCTCTGTGCCTCACGTGGGGGCTGCAACTGCTCCTCCTCCTACCACAGCTGCCTGGAGGAAATCCCAAACCATTCCAAATAGGAGGAGGAAGGGGAGAAGGCAGACACCTTTCCCAGGCATTGGGGACTTCAGAAGGGTCCTGTGTACCTTTGATATGCCAGGCATGCCAAGGTGGGATCCCAGACCTGGCTGGTTCTTCCCAGAGCTTTGCCTGGATATCCCAAGTCTTTGGTCTGTATTTTCCTGCCACTCATGGCCAGGAGAGAGATGACATCCAGTGTGGGGAATGCTGATATTTTCATTGCTGAGGAAAGGGGTAATAGAGCTGCTGGCAGAGAGTGAAGATCCAGAGACCTCCAAGAAGAACTGGAAGAGGTTGCCAAGGGAAGCTGTGGCTGCCCCTGGATCCCTGGCAGTGCCCAAGGCCAGGTTGGATGGGGCTTGGAGCAGCCTGGGACAGTGGAAGGTGTCCCTGCCCATGGCAGGGGGTGGCACTGGATGGGCTTTAAGGTCTCTTCCCACCCAAACCATTCCATGACTCCATGATTCTGTGACTCTATGAAGAGTGGACAGCAGAGCAGCTTGATAAATCAGAATTCTCTTGGCTGCATTAATCCTTCCCATGCCCTCTCCAGAGTTTCTGCTTCCCACAGATTTCTCCTGATGGATTAACTGGGATCTGAGGGTACAAAGAAGACCATGTCACATCCCAGAGTGGGACTTGTGGGGGTCCAAGCACAAAAAGTCTTGGCATGTTTATTCCCAGGGCAATGAGCACAATCAGTCTCTGGGAAAAAATTGGGAAATCCTTGGAGAAGAAAGGCACTGCTGATCTCTGCACCTGCAGGGACCTGTGTGTTGTCCTTAGAGGAGACAAAGGCCTGGTCCTTATAAAGGGATTTTCTTCACATTCTTCAGGAAGGAAAGCAATGCTGTGGAGGCTGGAATGGACTTGAACTCCAGGTGCTTGGGTATATTTCAATAATACTCTGCTTTTCTGGGGCCTGGGATCACCATGTTTGTCCCAGGTCAGGGCATGAACCATTGACATGGGAGTTATGAATCGATGAGGGGTAATCCAAGGTGTCTTCCTGAAGGCTCTGCCTTCTCCTTGGACTTCTTCCTCCCCTGGAAGTAAGCACTGGAGAGGCTACAGGAAAAAATGTTTTGCAATCATTACTCAGAGAAGGGTTGAGAGATCAGGCTGCCCCTTGGCCTCAGGGATCCCAAAATCTTGGGTCAGGAGTTCCAGTGCTTTCCTTCCCCCTCTGGTTTTCCATCCTCTGAGGAGATTCTTGCACCAAGGACACCAGCCCAGCCTGTGGCATTCCAAGGGACCATGAGCAGGGATGCTCACACAGCCTGATTTCCAGGGAGAACAATCCCCCTGTCCTGGCAGCCAGGCTGGCATGGACATAGCAGGGACAAGAACCTGGGGGACACAGGGATGAGGTTTCTGTCTGTCCAGGGCTGCTCTGGGAGAAAGTGGAAGGACTTGGTTCAAAGGTCATGGAATGCATCTCTCTGGCAGCTCAGGGGTGGGAATTCCCAGGAGTTCCCAGTCCCAGGAAACTTTATCTGGTGGCCATGCATCTCCCAGCATTTCCTATGGCTCTTGGTCCTTTTTCACTTCTGTCCCCCTCCTCTTTCCTGTCCCATTCTGTCACACCTCCTCTTCTCTGTCCTCCCTCTCTGCCACAGCCCTGCAACACTTCCCAAACTCTTTTGGCTGCTGAAATCCTTCCCATGCCCTCTCCATGCCTTTGCTTCCCACACATTTCTCCTGATGGATTAACTGGGTTCTGAGCACCACTGGGTACAAAGACACTCTCACATCCCAGAGTGGCACTTCTGGAATTCTCCTGGCAATGGGCACCAGGGATAGTCAATGTCAGCTTTAAGGAATTTGGGCAGGGGGGAAGGGAATTTGGAGCCTATTAAGCCTTCCCTTGTAACAGCATCTCTTACTCACTTTTCTTTAGCCACAGAAGCCCTTAATAGAGCAAGGCCCCTTGTCTGAAGGCTCTGTGACGTTATTACAGAAAGCAATAACTGTGCTTTTGGGCCAGGAGGAATAAATCAATGCAATGATACCAGGCTGAGGTGCTGCCACTGCTGGAATTTGATTCTGCTTTCTATGAGGCAAAACAAGGCTCAAATCACGTTAACATGGCCCGAAAGAGCAGCAAAGCAGAAAATCTGTCTCTGGTGAGAGATCAAATGGCACGTCAGTGTTGGAGGAGCAGCTTCAGTACATCCAGCAAGCCATTCTCAGGAACCTGGCAAAGGGACATCACCCAGGAACCTGCTTAACCCTTCCAGGTTTCCACACCCCAAAGGATGCAGTTACACCCAGCAAAGCCAGGATCCTGTGCAAGCAGGGAAATAAGGAAAGGGAAAAGAGGGACAGGACAGGGAAAGAAAAGCCAGAGAAGCGAGAGGAGCTGTACAAGGCTCTGCTCCCAGCATCTTCAAGCCTTGGTTCAGCTGTGAAGGGTGAGCACTGAACTCCTCACTTCTGCCAAGGTTCCTCGGGAGCTGGGTGATGAAAGGGTGGATTCCTCATCCCAGCAGCACATCCCAGCAGTGCAAGGTCAAAGAGCAGGGATAAAGCCTCACAGTCCATGATTGTCTTGAGGGATCATTTTGTTACATCTCTTTTTAGAATCACAGAATCATGGAATATCTTGGGCTGGAAGGAACCCACAGAATCATCCAGCCCAGCCCCTGGGCCTGCCCAGACCCCCCAACAACCCCACCCTGGGCATCCCTGGCAGCGCTGTCCAAAGGCTCCTGGAGCTCTGGCAGCCTCAAGGCTGTGCCCATTCCCTGGGGAGCCTGGGCAGTGCCAGCACCCTCTGGGGGAAGAACCTTTCCCTGATCTCCCACCTAAGGACCCTGAAATCAGCTGGATTTTCTCCAGCAATATGGCCCTGCCCAGGCCAGGTGTCCATTTGTTTCCTCTTTGGCTTTCTTGGTTTGCTAGCTGTGCACTCCGAGGAGAGCTTTGTTAGACCTTGGACAGCTCAGGTCTTCACACAGCCTCCCTTTCCCAGGAAAATCCTGGTCTTGTCCTGAGGGGTTACTGTAAACCCCCAGAGAGGGGTTGGACTTGGAGCCAAGGGATGCTCCACACTGGATGCCTGCCTGAGGGTGACATTCACTGCAGGGCAAAGCCCTTGGATATTAAGGAATATCAGGATTAAAATATCCTGTGCCTACTCTTCTCTTCATCTGTAAATGTTTGCATGAGCATTTGTAATGCCTGGAGAGGCTGCCTGGAACAGAGGCTAGACAGAGTTAAAGGAATAAAGTAGGGCTTTATTAAAAGGCCTCAAAGGACACACCTTGGGCAGTGCAAGAGCTCGGCCAAGGCTACACCCAAGATGGACCCCAGGTCAGGAGTTTTCACCCTTTTATAAGTTTTGGTCCATTTCCATATTGGGGTTCATTGTCCAATTCCAGCTCCAGGTTGTGCAGTCCCCCCCTCCCAGGCTGCTCTCCTCAATTCCCTGTTGTTTGCACTTTTTGGGGCTGAAGCTGAAGCTGTCCTTGGTTCTGGGGCTGGAAAAGGATTGTTCTGTGTGCCTGAGCTGTGAGGAGAACTGCTGACACTTTATCTGAAGTTCAGAGTTACACACTAAGGCAGTGCAGAATCTGGAAAATATAAAAGCTAAAACTTAAGGCATCACTTGGAGCTCTCTTCCAAGCAGACAGTGTAAGATCCAGCTCATCCAGAGCCTGGACAAAGACTCCTCTACCTGGAATGTCCCAGCACTGATCATTCCATGAAGGACACTCTCTACAGTCCAATTAGAGCCTGGTTTTGGCAGGACCAGCACCTAGTGGACACTGGTATTGTTGGCAGTGTAGGAAATTGGCTGAGAGAGCCCAGGGATGGCCAGGAATGGCTCCCCCAGGACAGGCTCTGGCCACATTTCTGACTCTGCAGCAGCTTGAACACAAATTGAATTTTAATGAATAAAAGGAAGCGTGGAGGAGGAGGCGGTGGGGGAGAGGGAAGGGCTGGGAGCTCTGGGAGTCCAGCTCTGAGGAGTGACCACCCAGCTCTCCCTGATACCCACCCCTGGGCAAGGAATCCCACGGGAAAGGGAGGATTCTGCTGTCAATCCTGACCCAGGATCGTTTTACACTTTCCTGTGGTTCCCTAACTCCATTCTACGTTCTGCTTTTCCACACCTGCCCTGCTGCCCAGGGCAAACACCNTGGGATGCTCCTGGGAGCAGCTCAGCTGCATTTCTTCAGACATCTCCCATAGCAGAGGCCTCCCTGTGCCCTGGAAGTGCCAATTTCTCTCTGTCAGCTGCAAAGACAACCAATACATCAAGCTCTGGGGAGCAGGAGAAGTTGGGATGCACCTACTCACACACAGCTCTGTTTGGACAGATACAACCCAAGGAATTCTTACAACTTTTATACATGCCAGGCTCTGGAGGCAAATCTGGGGAGAGCTGAGCAAAAGGAGTTGTTGGATCTCCTGGAAGATGCTGGTTTCAAAGCCAACAGCTTGTGCAGGGTTACACACCAAGGGGACATGGAGCAGGAGAATTGTCCTTCTCCAGCAGCAGCAGAGCTGCAGCAGCCTCAGCAGAAAGCTGAACACACACTCTTAAGTCAGGTTTGCGTGCTGAACACACACTCAAATCAGGTTTTTGGGGGCTGAACACTCTTTCATCAGGTTTTGGGTGCACAGGATTGCTGGAGGTTTCCCATTTTACTTCTCCCACTGGAGGTGGGTTTGGAAGAGCCTTCCTCCTCAGGTTAATCATGGCAGAAAGAGACAGAATCTGTGGTGAGGACAAACATCTGGGCTCGAGTGCCAGTCCTGGAGCATCTCTGAGCTCCAGGGCCTCCTCCAGGCTCTGCCTGTGCTGGGAGCTGCTGCTGGAATGGGGGATGGGAGAGCAGCCCTTCCCCAAGGGTTAAGCTGCCCGGCTCAGAGGATGAGTTCAGTTACTCCACATCATCTGAGCCTCTCTAATGAAACCTCCTCTCCAATCTGCCTTTGATCAAACCCTCTTCTCGTCTGATGAGAACACAGTGCAGTAATCAAGGAGCTAATCTGAGCCAGAGCGGGCTCCCAGACCCCTCATCACCCTCATCCTGCGGCTTCCTCGCCTCCCTCTCCTCCCTGGTCCGTGCCAGGAATCCTCCTGGACCCTGTGCCTGGATCCTGCTCCAGCCCCATGTGGCAGAGCCCCTGCGAGGGCCCTGCAGGCCCTGGGCTCCCAAAACAGGGAGCAGAGAGTGCCTGCCCACCTTTCTTCGAGTGAACTCTCTCCAAAGACCAAAGGGGCTTTTAAACTCGAAATCCAGCTTTATTAGAACTTGAATAACCACATTTCTGGGAGAGGAGGAACTCAGTGACCAGGCCAGATGGAATAGAAATAAAAAAGCTTGTAAACAACTCTTTTCCTTCCCCCTGTGTCCCCAGGTTTGAGTCTTTGCCCCTGGTTTGGTTTACACGTGGTTCTCTGAGTTGTAACAGATTCTTTCTTATCCTCATCCTGTCCCTGGCACATCTTTCCCTTTCTGTCACCCCACCCAAACCCTCGTCCCAGCTGGGAAAATGCCATCCCACTGCTCAGAAAATGCACTGTGCAGGACCAGGAGGGGGACTTGGGAAGAACAAGGTGCACCCTGGCTGCTCTGCTGTGGATAGAAATTACAGCTGAGACAGGAATCTCCTCTGCTTTTGCATCCTTCCTCCCTCGAAGGAAGGACAGAAGCAATTTTGTGGGAATAAACCTGGGAGCACCCCAGGAGGCCCTACCCCTGACTTGCTCCTTGCACAACACGAGCTGTGATCCAGACATGATGCCCAGACCATGGGGTTCTATCCACCCTTCCCTGAAGTGGGTTCTTGGCATGGCAGAGCTCGTCACAAACACTGAGCAGCACTTCAGGTGATGAACGAGCTGCTTTGCTCCCAGCAGGATCCACATTCACTCGTTATCCCCATGCTCCCCTCCTCAGGTGAGCACTTCCCACTGAAGAGGCAGAGCTGTGGGACTTGAAAATGCAAATTCAGGCCTGAACATCCAAGGAGAAACATGGAAGCAAACACTCCAATAGCTGCAAGGCTCCTCACACAGAGAAAGAGGCACCTGAGTCTCCTCGAGCACCTGAACCAAGGGTTTTGCTCTGCTCAGCAAGAGCTGCAGCCCTGGGAGCAGCGCTGGCCTCACGCAGAGTGCCAAGTGCTGGTTTGCTAAAAATGGAACATCTTCACCCATTTCCAGATGTGGGGAATCCAGCAGTGCATCCCAGGGCTGCATTCCCAAGCAATGAAACTCAGTTTCACAGCAGGGTTGCCAGAGCAGGCACAGAGTTCTGCTCCCCTGGCTCCAAAGCCTCTGGGTGTTGCAGTGCTGAGCTCTGGGATGAGGTGGAATTTCCACCAGACCCTCTGTCCTGTGCTTCTGCACATTGGAGGAGCCCCGTGCCTGTCCCACAAGGGTGGGAACACAAATCTCTTCTCCAGCAGCAGGAAATGAGAAGAGTGGCCAATGTCTGTTTTGCATTTGGGCATCATTTTTCAGCTGGATTTCTCCTGCTCTTCCCACTGGGCACTTCATCCTGCTTTGTTCTTCCTCATGAGTGCTGGGCCAGAAGGAGCATCCCTGAGTGCCTGGTGTCCCACAGGGGTTCTGATTTCTTTTGGGAAGAGCAGCCTGCACCTCACATCCTCCTGGCACAGCCCCTCCTCCATCACTACTCCTGCTGGACCTCAGGTGGGCACAGCCACAGGGCCACAGGACCTGCTGGGAGCTGTGCTGTGACCCTGTCACAGATCCAGGCTGGCAGCTCAGGCTGGGGACAGTCACAGCAAAACATCTGCAAATGCAGCCTGGCAGCAGCACCTGGCTCCTGCTGGGGCTCTGCAGGGCTGGTCAGCTCTGGATGCTGGGAATGTTGTTGGGAACATCTGGAAGATCTGGTTGATGATCCAGTTGAACACGTCCCTGCTCACTGCAGGGGTTGGACTAGATGGCCTTTAAAGATCCTTTCCAACTCAAACTATTCCATGAAATCTCAGAACATCTCACTGCAAAATTCAGGGATTAAACCCACTCTGTGGATTTAGCCTTTGTAATATTTATTTTGTTCTCTTCTTTCCAAGGGGAAATTTCTCCGAGGGATCTTTTCCCAGCCAAGTGCTGCCTGTTATCTCTTATTGATCTGAAACAGAAACATGACAATAAAAAAGGTAATTTCTGGTAAAACCCACAGAGCAGGAAATGAACTGCTGCACACCACCAGTGAATCATGGCAGCTGAGCCTGAGCCCTGTGCCTGGGACCTGATTGTCACCGTTGGTGGGGCTGGGGGCTGAGTGGCACAAAGCAGAGCTGCCCTGGCAGTCCAGCAGCTGTGGAAAGAGGCTCACCTGGGGCACCTGCAAACCTGGTCACCAATTCTGCAAGCACTGGATTCAAACCATGCTGGGCTCAGGAAAGTCACTGACTCACAGAATCATGGAATCACACAGTGGTTTGGGTTGGAAGGAGGTTAAAGTTCATCCAGTGCCACCCCTGCCATGGGCAGGGACACCTTCCACTGTCCCAGACTGCTCCAAGCCCTGTCCAGCCTGGCCTTGGACACTTCCAGTTGGACACTTCCAGTTGGACACTTCCAGTTGGACACTTCTCCTCCCTTCTGCACAGAGGCCAGCAATAATTCCAGAGAAAATTACATTCATGGCTTTAGGACTTCCCTGGAGCTTGTGAATCTCCTGCCTTAAAAAAAATCAGAAAGAAGCAGCCAAAGTTTGGAGCATCTCTCTCCAGCCCTCCCCAGCCCAGCTGCTCGGGTGTGGGGCTGGCTGGGGCCATGCTTTGCTTGCCCAGCCCCTCATCACTGTCACCCTGGGAAGAATGGGGACAATTCCTCATCGACACACTATTTCCAACAAGGGAAATCCTTGGCAAGGTGAGTAATGTGTTCTACACCAAGCAGGGGCCATGGAGCCTCAGTCCATCCCAGGAAACCTGAGTGCTGGGGCAGGGGATGTGGGAATTGTGCTGAAGAAATCAGAATTCTCCACAAATGCCCAGAACCTACCAGACTGTTGTGT
Source organism: Ploceus nigricollis (assembly GCA_013399945.1). Classification (NCBI taxonomy): domain Eukaryota; kingdom Metazoa; phylum Chordata; class Aves; order Passeriformes; family Ploceidae; genus Ploceus; species Ploceus nigricollis. The sequence goes on along the minus strand of VXBC01002734.1, from coordinate 108,643 downwards.
CATTCTCTGCCTGGATGGAGGGAGCAGGTGAAGAACTCCCTGGCTTGTGCTCCCCCAGGACAGAGCAGCTCTGCTGGGCAGGGTGGCAGCACCTCCAGGGCCCTGCCCACAGCCTGGGGTTAAAGCCCACATGGAGCTCATAAATCAAAGGTTTTCTTGCAGGAGGAAAGAGAAAGAGCTGAGCTGAGATTGCAGCCACATCCCAGTGGGACTTCAGCTCTTCCCTGAGGGAGGGCACAGCCTGGCTGCTCCTCCTCTGCTCCTCACACACAAGTTGGGGCAGGTATTGGCATTGCCCTGTGCTGCTGGGGACATCCCTACTAAAGTTTCCAGAGGCTTGGACACCTCCAGGCTCTTCAGGGAGCACTTGAGAGCTTCATCCGTGGGGCCCAAGTGCCCTGTGGCACCACCTGGACATGGCAGTGGTTGGGGTTGGAATCAGAGGACATGGAACAGCCCCAGACTAAAGCTCTGGAGCAATAATGAGGGCAAAAAAACAGCTTTGGGAGCCTTGAGAAAAGGGGTCCAGTGGGATCTTATCCAGGTCTGTCTTCCTAGAATAGCCAGCTGAGCATCTCCTTTGCAAGGATGCCAAGGACGCAACACAGGCTCTGCCCCTCAGGGCTGTCAGAGCAAGGAGATTCCATCATCCCTGCACAGCTCCACTTTTGGAGAGAGGCTGAAGTAGGAGCACAGGGAGGTGCTGACGCTGGAGAAAGGCCTGGGTTTGCTGGATCTTGGAGCCACAAAAAGCTCCAAAAATAAGTATTTGTCCAGAGAGGCCTGGATGCAGGGAATGCTTTAAAATGCAAAACTCCTGAAGCAAAATGCTGCCAACTTCAGGATGCAGCTCAGAACTGGATGCTGAGGGGTTTCACAGGGATCTCACCTGCACACACACCTGCATTTATCAGCTGTGGTTGAGAAAAGGAGGAAAACCCCATCCCAACCTCACTTCCCACCAGCCCATTGCCTGAGGAGTGCTGTACTGACTGCAATTCCATGGGGGATTTTCCTGGTGGATCCTGAAGGCTGGGGAAAGTAAAGGTGTGGCTGATGGTGGGGCCACAACTGTGGAGTTATGAGAGCAAATCTAAGGTGGAAATGTCTCTGCCAAGGATTTAAGCTTTTACAATAATGCTACATGTTTGATTTGGAGGGATCATCCCAAAATCACAGGGGAAAGAAGGAATTTAGAACAACAGGGGCAAAGTCCCCTGAAAAAGAGCTCCAGAAGGAGCTGCATCCAGGCTTAGGAGCAGCACTAAAATTCGTGAAAAGAAGAGGTGATTCTGCTGGCAATTATTGTCCAAAGAGTGCAATTTAAAGAGTCTCGCTGGAATGAGAAATAAAATCTGGAGCGATAACAGAATGAAAAGCCAGACTATCACACACCTCACCCGGACAGCCAGGAAGGGAGGGTCAATCAGATTTCAGCCCTGCACACAAAAGAAGCGAGTTCTGCCTTTTACCAGCTCAGACAGTGAGAAAAAGGCCTCAGGCAAAACCCATTGTACAGGGGAGGTCCAGAGGGCTCCACGGAATCCGGGAAGCAGCAGCTGATCCCAGGAGAAAGCCAAGCAGGATGGGACCTGCAAATCCACAGGATGAGAGGAAAGGGCCTCAAGCTGCTCCAGGAGCGGCTCAGGTTGGACATCAGCAGGAATTTCTCCATGGAAAGGGTGCTCAGGCCTTGGCAGGGGCTGCCCAGGGAGGTTTGGAGTCCCCATCCCTGGAGGTGCCCAAGGAAGGCTTGGATGTGGCACTCAGGGCTCTGGGTGGGGACAAGGTGGGGAGGGGTCACAGGTTGGACTTGGTGACCTTGGAGGCTTTTCCAATCTCTATGATTCTCTTGAAAGCTCTGCAAGCTCCTCTCCTGTAACAACTGGAATGTGAGCACTGTGTGCTTGGGATTTGGGCTGGGAAACAGAGAAAACTCCATGAGAAGCAAGGTGAGCATGGCCATGAGCAAGGCCAGGGTGAGGTCAGGTCAGGTCAGGTCAGGTGAGGGACAGCCCCATGTGCAGAGGCACATCTGGAGGAGCTGTGCTGCTGCAGTGCCCTGTGTGTGCACAGAGTGGAGGGAGGTGCAGCTGGGCTCATTCCTGACCCAAACTACCCAAAACCACCTGCAGTATTCAAAGAGCTCCCTACAACATCACTGCTCCACCTCAGCTCTGCAGGGCTGCTGTGAGACCGGGGCCTAGGGGCCACACCCAGCTGGACACCAGGATAAGGCCAGGAATGGGTTTGTTCAATGTCCCAGTCAGTGGCAGTCAGCTTCTCATGAATTTGGCCTTCATGGGAAGCTCAAACTGCTCAAGTGCCTGTAGCCACAGAGTGGAGGAGCCCCTCAGTGCAGCCCCTTAGTTGGACACCCCTTGGGTTGGCAGGACTGAGCACTCGCTCCGTGCATCCAGCACTGCTGTCCAAAATTTGGGAAAAAGCTCCATCCTGATACACCAAAGCCTTGGGGGTCTAAAGGAGACTTGTAATGGAAACAGTCAGGTTGTAAAAGCCTCTAAGGTCATGGAATCCAACTGAAATAAATGGGCCAGGAGACCTTGTGCTCCAGTTGTATGGCCTTTATTAGGTGATCTCAGCCTAAGGGGTGGGGGGTTTGGGGTTCGCGCCGCCGCCGCTGCTCCCCACGAGTCGGCGCCCGGAGGAAGGCCCACGATCCTGTCAAGCACTTGGCACGGTCGGAAATCTCCGCCTTCACANAACCATGAACCATCACTAACCCATGACCCCAAGTGCCACATCCCCCCAGCTGCTGAGCCCCTCCAGGGATGGGGACTCCAGCCCTGCTCTGTTGGTTTGATTGCTGACTCTCCCAGGTTCCTTCCAAGGGAAACGTGCTCCCCTGCAGCAGGGTCTGAATCTGAATCCTCGGGGTGCCCCACCAAAAGCTCCTTCTGCTTTAAATTGGCTGCCATTGTTTTTTGAGACTGTTCTGAATTCCCCACCAACCCACCAGAATCTGTGGAAAGTTGTAAATTCCCCCTGTCCCCACAAAACCCAGTTTTTTGGATGCAAGCACAAAGCAGCACCAGCCCTCCAGGGAGCTTTCATTCACGTGGCTGAGTTTTGTGTCTGAATGAAGCACAGCACAAGGACAGGCCCCCACCCCCCTAGGGGAGTAGAATGCAGAGCTTAGCTCGGGTCTGGGAGTTAATTGTCACCTGGGAGTCACTCCCCTGCTGGGACAGGCCAGGAATGAACGGGCACAGCCAGACTTTCTGCTGCTGCTGCTCCAGGTGCTGAGCAGAGCCCGAGGACAGGAGGCTGCAGCAGGCTCAGGATCCTTAAACCTCGCCGGGATGAAGAAGTGCAGGAGCAGCCCAGGACAGGAGGCAGAAGGGACAGGGCAGCCCGGGAGGCAGGGATGTGTGCGAGCAGTGTGACCCTCCCAAGGAGCCAGAGAGGGCCAGGGCAGCTCTGGGACCCAACACATGAAGGGACCCAACCCCAGAGCGTCTCCTCCCCTCCCCGGAGTGAAGGATGGGCACTCACAAGGAAACAGCCCCTCTGGCATCACCTCTTCCCATCTTCCCTGGTTCTCCAAGGCCTCAGAAGTGCTAAAGGAGAATTTTTGCTTTTCTCAGTGCATTATTNTTTTAAATAGAATTTATGAATATATGAATATGCAACAGGGTATGGCTTTTAAGAGTTATTCCTTTGTTCACAAGGTATGCTTTTGCGGCATAGTGCCCTAAACAGCATCCAGGTGCACCTGTAACCCTTTGTTTTTATTGTCTTGTAATTGTCCTAACTCTAAATTTTTATTACTCTAATTGTATTACTATTTTTATAACCATTTTATTACTATTAAACTTTTTAAAAAAATTAATAACAAGTGATTGGCGTTGATCACACTGATCAACTGGTTCAGAAGGAGATGCTGCATGAAAACAGTGAAGTTCAGGCTCTCTGCTGTAAATATTTTCCTTTCTGGAATGTGCCCTTTGTAGAGCCACTGGAAAGGGCTTTCCCTCTCTGTGCCCATGACTGAGTCCCTCACAGAGCTCACAGAGAGAGGAGTGTGTGGGGATGATGGAAACAAACACAGATGGACACAAACATCTCCTTGGGGCTGCCTTCCATGAAAACTGGTCCACAAAAATAACTGATTCTATTTGTAATAAATAATTTACTGCAAATTTGCCGTAAATTTCAGAATCTCGACTGACCATGCTGCTCATTCAGAACCCTCTGTGGTCTGTGTTTCCATCAGAACAGTCTCAAAAAACAATGGCAGCCAATTTAAAGCAGAAGGAGCTTTTGGTGGGGCAGCCTGAGGGGTGATTTTTCGACTGAAAGCAACAGCATTTAAAACTTTTGGTTTGTTTTGCTGAACCTGAAACCATAAATGTCTTTACAATTTGGCAAATCTCCTTTTCTGAGTTCATGTGAGCACATCAGGCTGCTTGGGTGGTTTTAGGGCTTCAGTGAGGTTCCTGAGAGGAGCAGACTCCCACAGGGCATTAAATCCCTTCTGAGAATTCCTGGCCAGAGTGAGACCCTTGCAGACCTCGGGCACCTCAATACACCCTCGTGGGTGGGTGGGAGAGGAAAGCCTTGCACTGGTGGAGGGTGAAGGGCTGGGACCAGCTCCATCCCCTTTTTGGAGAACTGGGCTGGTTCCAGGGATGTGAGACCCTGAAGAGAGCTTCCAGCAGCTGCAGCTCTGTTCTGATCCAGCATATCCCAATTTCCCACAAATTACAGTTTCACAGCTCTGGGAATTCTCCTCCTCCTCCTGAGCAAATCTTGGCCAAATGAGCCCCTGGGCTGCAGGAATCCTGCCTGGAAAGGGAGCAGCCAGCCTGGAAATGCCTGCACGGGAACAGGGTCAAAGGGGGGAGCTTGGAGAGCCCCAGTGCCCTCGGTAGGACAGAGTGCAGCAACGTGCAGTGGGACATCTGTGAGCTCAGGGCTCTACATTCCCCTATGGAAACAGGCCTGGCTTTAAAATCAAGCTTTAAAACCCTAGTGGTCAGTCTTAGGGCCACAGGGAAATGGGCAGCAGGACAGGCGTCCTCGGACAACCAGCGACCCTGTAAGAGTGGATTTTCCCTCTGAGAAATGCAGAAATCTCCCCCTTGGGGAAGAGGCAAAGATCCCACTGTGGGCTCTGCATTCCCTGATCCCTTTGCTTCCTGCAGCACCTCCCAGCTTTAGTCTTTCTGATTCAAGAGCCTCAAACCAAGGAGTGTCTGGGGATTAATTTTTAGCTTGATTTCCTTCTTCTGTCCATGCCCAAGCTCAATTCTTTCACTAGCTCAGTGACTTGCAGAAACCTTGTGCTGAAGGTGCTCCAGTCTAAGTTAATATTACAAACTAACCCAGCCCTGATAGCATCTTTTCAGCACCTGACTCTGGGCAAAATGAGCAAACAGTTCATGAGGAGGGGCCCTGCAGAGCCAGGCTGAGCACAGATCCTCCAGCAGCCCGTGCCAGCCAGGCCTGGATTTCCTACAGGATAAATACCAGACAAATTTCCTTCAGGTCAGTAAAATGCTCTGTATTTTCCCACTGCAGCCAGGCATCCAAATGCCTCGTCCCAGCACAAAGCAGACTGCAGGGATCACAGCTGGAGTGGCTGCCTGGGAGGAGCAGTGGCTGGAGGAAACACTACAGGCCAGGAAAAACTCACATTGTTCCCCTTGCTTTTCTGTTACCTGAGTGCTGGAGCAGCTGCCAGAGCAGTCAGTGCCATTTTCAGCCAGAAATTCTTTCACTGAGGACAGACTTGAACATAAAAAACTCTAAAATATCCTTACTAGGTCTGTAAAGAGCTTTTTAGCCCCCAGATTCCTCCTCTCCTCTCTTTGCGCTGGCACTGAGGGCAGCGGGCCCCTAAGCTGCCCCTTAGATCAGAGCTGTCTCCTGCTCTGATCTTCAAGTTGCTGTACTTGGGATCTTGGCTCTTTCTTTAAAGGACCAGGCAAAGGAGCCTCGAAGGAGCAGTTCCTCCTGATTTGAGGGAAATGCACCCCTGAAATAAGCTTCTCCCTGGTTTTCAGGCAGATTCTCCATAGTGTTCTCCTGCAGCCACTGCACACTGCAGGGCTCAGAGGCTCCTGCTCTGCTTTCTGCCTCCCTTCCCTCTTTTCCTTCTCCAGTCTCCTGCTCTGGGACTCTTCCAGAGCATCCTCACCCTGTGACACAAAGGCCCAGCTGGGCCTCTCCAGCTGTGCAGCTTGAGCTGAGCATCGAGGGTGTAATTCCCCATCAGGAGTCAGAAACACGTGCCAAGAACAGCTGGAAAACTGAATCCCTGTAGGAGTGCAGCCCAGCAGCCACAAGTGTCCCTGCTGAGGAGAGAGGGCAGGGCCAGGCTGCCCCACTGCCCCAGGCCTGCTCCATGCTCCTCTCCACTTGCTGCAGCGGCCCCTGCAGTGACTGGGCTGGGCTGACTTTGAAGAAAATTTGGATCCCAAGATTCTGTGGCTCTCTGTCCACTCCCACAGCCAAGTTTCTATGTGTCCTTGCCGCCAGCAAGAACCCAGCAGGGTGGGACAGGGAGGGAACAAGCAGATCATGGAGAACCTGTGGAAAAATGCTCCCAGAGATGGGTCCTCCTGTGGCAGAGCTGACCCCAGATGGTCACCAGCTCCTCCTAATCAGTCCAGCAGGAATTAGCCAGGAACAAGCTCCTCCTCAGCTAAAGGGTTTTTATTACAGTCTGTGGGGTAGCTGCTACCTCGGTAATTTTGAAATCTTTTCAGAAGCTCAGGTGTGATTATTGAGCAGTGGCAGGGAGAGGACATGATGGGACATTGCCCTTGTTTGAATACCTTTGAATAGGGGGTTTTATCCACATGTGCTGTGGAGGGGTGCAAGGGCAGCAGGAATCAAAACACAGACACAGAAGTGGTGAGCAGGAGCAGGAGCAGCAGCTGGTGTGTGGTCAGTGTGCCCAGGCTGTGCTGACCCACAGGAGCAGGGCTGGGATGGACAAGCACTGGGAATATTTGATGTGGAACTGGTCTTGGCGGGTCAGCTCTGCCTGCAACATGCAGATATTTCCCACTGCTTCCCAAAAAAATGCCCTGAATCCTCACATCCTTGTGCAGATCTTCCTGCACAGCCCAGCACTGCCCTGCTCAGGTCCCATAAATCAGATCCCATGCCTGATAAACAGGCAAGGACGGAATTCCATCCTCCTGTCTCCTCCAACCTGGGTGCCACTGCAAAGGCCACCCAGGGGTGTCCCACAGGGGTGACAGGTGTCCGTGCCCCACTGGAGGGACACGGTTTGGAGCCCAGAATAGATCCTGCATCCCAAAATAGGGAAGAAAAGGAATGGTAACACATGAGCCACATGGTGCCTTTGTCAGGGCTCCAAGCCCTCCATTGCCAGATGGGTTCATTCTTTATCACTTTTGGAAAAGTGAGTGAAAGACCTGGGGCAGAAAACAGGAGGCACAATTCAGGAAGTTTTTCCAGGAACAAGGACTGGAGATGAAGACATGGAGTTTGGCATGAAATGGCAACTGAATCCCGAGTGCAAGGTTTGAAATGGCCTCACAGGCTCCTCGTTGGCAGTAGCTCAGTTGCAAATCTGCATTTTTGGAAAACCCCACAAGCCAGGCTCTCCTCCAGGCCAGAGACCCCCAAGCCTGGCAGGGATCCTGCTGCAACCCAGCATTTCCATCCCACAGAGCGTGCAGCTGAAAACACCACACCAACCTGTCAACCCTCTCCTCTCAGCCTTGTCCTTTTGTTTACTGACACAAGAAGATGATTTTACCTCTCTGGGAAGTCCTGGGAGGGCCTGCAGTGGGATCAGCAGCCAGGCGTGACCTGTGAGCACTGACACATGGACACAGTGAGGGATGAAGGCTGGGACAGGCATCCCCAGGGGGCTGCAGGTCACCAGGAGCCTCACGGGGAAGTGCTCAGCTCGTGCCCCTCTCACACCAGGATGCAGACCTGAAGGCAAAAGAAAAGGGGCAGGAGAAACAGAAAAATGCACCTGGAGAAAGCAAACTGAACCAGTTTGCATCGTATTGTGGTGAGCGGAACAAAACCAGTACCTGCAGAACTGGGGGAGGGGGTCAGGAGATGCTTAAATGGGGCCCTGCAAAGGGCAGGAGTGATTTGTGACCCAATGCAGTGTCCCAGACACTGCCCCAGCCCTCCACTTGTAGCTGCAGCAGCACCCAGGGAGCAGGGCCAGGGCAGGAGTGTGGCTGCTGGAGAGGAGCTTGGACGAGGATTACTCCAGCCTTGCCATTCCCAGCTCTCCCCAGTGCCTCTCTCCTGGAGAACTCGTTTCTCTCTGCACTGCCGAAAGCACAGTGTGAACTGTCGGTGCCTGGGGTGTTTCTGGGTGACACAATTTTCAGCAGGAATCAAAACAGACGCCGCAGAGAGCCCTGGAAACAGTCACTCACAGAATGCCTTTTCTTCTGCTTTTTTACCCAGAAAAAAAAGGGATTATCTGAACTTGTGGAAGGCGATAGCAGGAGTGAGGAGAGCAGCACAGTCCTAGGGCAGAGCCCACAGAGAATCTGGCCCTGTTGATCTCTCTGAGCTCCTGGATTTTCACACATTTTCCTGCATCTTTAGCCTCTGGCACAGATCAGAAACTCCACTAAGCATCATTGGTTAATTGGGTCCCTTGGTCAGCTGCTCCCGACCTGTCTCCTCTCGTAACCCACCCACAGTCTCAGTTTGGGATCCGCACTCCTCGGGAAGGATTTTTCTGTCACCACCCACTGCTGCACTGGAATTGACCCCCCAGAGCACATAACCCCAATTGCACTGCTGGGGAGATTTATTCCTATCGCTTAAAATTCATGTCCCCTTTGGGTGCAGAGGTAATTAAATCTTACTATCATTATTGTGTAATAAAGGGCAACTGAAATTTATTTAATATGTGCTGGGTGAGAGGTGCTTCATTACAAAACTCCCTTATTTATCCTCAGGGAGCAGTGCAGGGAGCAGAGCAGCAGCAAGGGGAGAAGCAAAGCTGTCTGGGAGGGGGGAGCACGTTCCTGGTGCCAGTGGGGATCTGGGGAGTCAGCCAGGACCCCAAGGGGCTGGTGTGGCATCTGGGGATGTGGGGTGAGGAGGGAATGTTGTCACTGCAGACCACTGGTGCTGGGACCTCTGTCAGCACAGGAAGGCAGATCTGTCATGACAATCAGCTCCTCAGAGCCTGGAGAAAAGCTCCCTCCCCTGGGATACAGATCCTGAGTGTATTTTAGTTACACTGGACCTAAACCCCGGCCCAGACTGATTCATCCCAAAGCTGTGCAGGAGGCTCTGGGAGCACTGGCTGCAACACAACTCCGTGATCCAGGGAGGAATCTGTCTCCCACTAAAAAGAAGCATTTGCAAACAGTCCTTTAAATGCAGGGTTTGATTTACCTCTCTTGCAAAGCTCATGGATAAATGGGAACACTCCCCAGCGCTCCTAACCCTGCTGTCCCTGGGAAACAAAGCCCACAAGGAATTGGGAAGTCCATGGGCAAAGAGTTTTAAGGCTTCTTGAGCTGTGCTTTTCTCTCAGGACCTGCCTGCTGGGAAAGCACGTGGAGGCAGAGCCTCCTGCCCACTTGCCATCACACCTGTGTCACACCAGCAGCTCTGCTGGGAATATCTCAGCAGGAATAATGATAGGGATCACCTGGAGGAGCAGGAGCAGGGTCTGGTTGGGACTGTGCCGCTGATGTCACGGCTCTCGCAGGTGACAGCAGCTGTGGGCACTTCCTGAGGCCTGTGAGTCACTTCCAGCCACATGAAGCTCTGAGCCTTGTGTGATTCAGGGGCTGATGAGCGAGTTGGATGAGGGAGATGAAGGAGAGCGGATAGGGGAGATGAGGGACCTGACACAACAGTGCTCTGGAGAAACTGCTCTCACATCTCCCCTGCACCCTGGGGCTGGCTGCAGATGGGAGAGGATGGTGACACACTTCCAGGGCTTGAATCAGCTTTTATTCCAAACCTTTCTCCCTTTTGATAACACACAGCATTTTTTCAAAGGTGGCTTTGAGCTATTCTTTTGCTATTGTCACACATCCTCTGCAAAAATACTTCAATGGCACCTTTGATTGATTCACAGACAGCAAAGGCAGGAGGAGCAGTCAATCAATCACCTGGTCTGAGCTCCTGTGTGGCACAAGGCAGATAATCCCACCAGGACACCCTGCCTCAAGACCAAAGGCTTCCTCTGACTAAATTGCATCCCCTGGGAGGGCTCCCAGTCACCTCCTCTGAGGGGCTTTTTGGGAGCTGAGTCACCTTTGTGCGATCCATGTGCTTCCAGCAGCACATGACTGCTTGCACAAAGGGCTGTGGCAACAAAATCCAGGGGCTCCAGCCTGCTTTGGCACCAGATCATGGCTGCCAGAGCCATGATTCTGAAAATTTCCAGAACTTCCCATTCCCCCTCTCCAGCCATGACATGGAAGGTCACCCATGAGGGGTGGCTGTCTCTGACAGGGAGAACCAGGACAAGTTCATGCTGGGGAGCTGCAGTGTCCCAGTGGAGCTGTTTGGGACTGGGTGTGCATTCCCACAGGCCCATGGACACTCTGAAACCCGTGAAGATCAGCACTGTGTGTGTTGTGTGGAATTACAAACATGGACTTGAGGAAAGAGACGCTTCCAAGAAGCCACAGCCAGAAGGGAAGGGGTGACACAGGGAACTGGAGGGGTTTATGGGATCCTTCTGGCAAAACCAGATCTCCTGATTTCAGGCCATGCCCTCTCCAGCAGGAGCACCTCGTTTATCCAGCATTTCCACCCCTGTGGGTAACACAGCCCCAAGAAGCACCACGTGCTCAAAGGCCATTCCCCTCCAGCAGCAGCAGCTCCCCTCGCCCTGCTGAGGGCTCCCACTGAGCCTGGATTGATCTCCTTGGTGATATGTGGGTTTGGACTTGTGGTTACAGAAGGATGTGAATCAGGGTAGGAGCTGAGCCCTGCAAATTCCCCAGTGAAGTCAAAACCAGCAGAGGGAATGGGGTGGCTGTCAGCACCCGGTGCCTGAGCTGCTCCTGAACCCCACAGAGCTGCCCCCAGCAGCAAGCAGCTGCAGAAGGACAGGGGCAGCCAGGCTGGAGCCAGCCAAAGGCAGGTGGGAACTCATCTGGCAAAGCACAGACCTGGATCAGGAGGCAGAGTTGCTCTCCAGGGACAGTTTTTTCTCTGAGGCCTGTTTTAGACACCACAATCCTTACTTTAAAATAAAAACCTCTGTTTTGTGCCACTGGTAATCATCTGGATGCAGCCAAGGAAGAAGAAAAGGAGCATTGATTTCTGCTCCTGAAGTACCAGGGACAGGGTTGGTGGTGCCCCAGGCCCTGCATCTCTCCTCAGCCAGAGGCTCTGCCCTCCTCCCCTGCAGGCTCAGCCCAGCTGCAGGTGTGCCAGCTGCAGGTGTGCCAGCTGCAGGGACAGCCTGTGGAGCCCGGGGGACCTGTGGCTAGCAGGACAAAGCCTGGGAGCTCTCACCTGCTGCATTCAGCTTCCCTTCCCCCTTGAGCTCTTTATTCAGGTTCTGCCCCCTCAGGGCTCACGCTGAACATCCCCAAACTCCCTGTGCCCCTCACCCCGTGCTGGCTGACACTGGGTACGGAGGTGCAAATCCCTCCCCTGTGCTGTTCCCTGTTCCCATCACCCCAGCCAGCTGGTCTGGCTGCTGCCAGCCTCCTCCTTATCCAGTGTCACAGCCAAACCCGTGCCAGCTGCCCCTCCCCGACGGGGTTTGGCACCAGGGACCTGCTCAGAGCCCAGCTGGAGCAGCCACAGCTGTGACTGCCCTGATGTCACTGTCACACAGTGGCCTCAGTCCAGGCTCACACAGTGAGTGTGGTGCCAAACCCACATCAGAGCAGCCCTTCTCCTTCCTGCTGACACAGGGCTCTTGGGCCAGACCCGGGACCCCTGCTCCAGTGCCACCCCAGAGGGGAAGCCTGGCTGGGCACGGGGACTCGTGCAAGGGCAGCTCTGGCAGGTGCCAGCCCTCACCCTGAAGAGCTGAGTGCTCACAAACACTGGAATTCCCAGGGGAATCATCAGAGCTGCTGTGGCCCTGCTCAGCAGTACCTCTGCCCTGTGGAGCTGGCACTGCCCTCATTGCTCCTGGGGGCACAGGGAGCTGCTCTCCTCCCCTGCCACCTCCTCTCCCAGCATTCTGCCACCAGCTGCCACCTCCAGGAAGGTATTCCCTGCAGGATCCAAGGAACCTGTCTGCTCCTGCCTAATCCCTCTGGAGCTCTCTGGAGTGACCCTGCAGCTCCACCTCGCAGCAGAGCCGATGGAATCCTGCCCTGGGAGGAGCAGGGAATGCCAGACCCTCTTCTCAGCCAGCTCCTCAGCGCCATCCCCAGCTGGCCCCCATGGCTTTCAGGCAGTGATTGTCCTGTGTGCTGTGAAAGGTGACATTCTCTGGGTCATCAGGGTCCCATTCCTGAACAGATGTCATCTGTCAGAGCACAACGAGGCCTTGGCCACACCACAGGAATTCCAGAAGTTCTCCTCTGGGAGCCCAAGCAGCTCCTCCAGCCTCCCTCAGTGCAGCCCCATCTCTGCTGTCACACTGGTCAGGACAGGGACCCTGGCCTGGCTCCTTCCCTCTGTGGAAGTGGCAGAGCCAGCGGGGCTGAAGGTGCTGCTGGCACTGTCCTTGTCCTTGCAGCCTGCCTTGAGAGCTGAACCACACACAGGTGAGAAATGGGCAGCCTTGTGGCACCTGGGGACACGGTTTGGGGGTGATTTTGGTGGTGCTGGGCTGATGGTGGGACAGATGTTCCTGAAGGTCTTTTCCAACCTTCATGAAAAGCATCACTTTCCCAGGGAGGCTCCGTCTTCCTCGTCCTCTCATGTCACCTCTTTTGGAAGCCCTGACTTGTGGAATCACTGTGACATGAGTCTGGCTGTGGCATTTCCATGCAGGGTAAGCTGAGCTCTGCATCCTGAGCCCAGTTCCGACCCTGGGTTCTCCTGGACAAGCTGCCCATCAGAGATCCAGGCTTTGTGGAAGCAGAACCCCTGCTATCACCTGAAAAACTTCCAAACTTGGGGCATGAGACAGCAAAAACCTGTCTGTCTGGCCTCCAAGCTACCAGCAGAAACTGCAAATCACTCCTCCAGATGCTCTTCCAGCTGCCACAGCCCTCGGAGAGGTTTTCTTGTTAAACGAGCAGTAAAATGGATTGCAGGGAGCTGACATGGGAGGGGAGCAGAGCAGATGTGACTGGTGTGTGGAACAGGAGGGAAGGGGAGGATGTGTCTGGCTCTGAGCTCGAAAAAAAGGCACTGGGCCACAGAACAGGCATCCAGTTCTTGGTGTGTGCTGGTCACAGATGGAACCTCCCTGCTGGCTCTGCAGCAGCTCGCACCAGGGTCAGGGAAAAGGCAGGGAAAATGTTACACCAGACCTGTTAAAGGACACCTCCTGTGGCAGGAGGGACCAGGAGTGTGGCAGCAGGGGTGACACCAGGCCCGGGGTGCAGCTGCTGTGTCCCAGGGCAACACTGCCCAGCTGGATTTCACACCCAGCTGAGACTCCAGCATTGCCGTGGTGGGAGGCAATCCCAGGGAGGGCAGTTGAACAGAAAGCCCATGGAAAGGAAGATTTCCCCAGGGTTTCCCATTGGTTGTGCCCCAGAGCAGCTGAGGGGCAGGCAGGGCTCAGGTGCTGGGCACAGCAATGCCCGAGCAGCCTCTGTGCTCACTGAGGGGAGGCACAGGCCTCTCCCACCTCCCCTGTCCCTGCACAGAGGACACTCTTCCTTCCCAAACCTTGGATTTCACTTCCCAAAAGCTGCAGCTGAATCTTGCAAGAGTAAAACCTTTCAATGGGAAAACACAAATATTCCCTGATTCATCAGAATAAACAAAAAATAATTAACTCATCTAAAAGAACAACTTCAAAGCAGTCAGGAAAGACAAAGGAATATCGGAAAAGGCTTATAAACTGCCTCGTGGTGGTTGTAGAGCTCTCAGCAGGTTTTTGCCTCCCTGTGTGAGTTGTAGAGAGCTCTGACAATTCTCTCTCTCTCACCTGCTGCACCCTGGAGACCTTCTCCAGCAGGAGCAGGCTCCGGGGCTCCTCAGGGAAGAACCTGAGCCTCCCTTCCTGGTGCAGAGCTGTGGAACCCAGCCGAGCTGGCTGTCACAGCTGGGGCCTGGGAGGGCACTGCTGGGCCTCCCTCACCTTCCCCAAGGCTTAGCGTTCCTCAGGGAGGAGATCCAGCTGTGCCCGGCAGGGTGGGTGCCCCAGGGAGGCNGCCCCGGGCCAATGAGGTACAGATAGGTGTAAGGCACATTCTAACAGTCACAGCTATAGGAGGTCTCAGGAAAGTCTCAAAAAGGGTGATACCATTCTCCAGGGAAATGCAGCAGCCCCCCAGCCCTCGGGAGGGTGCAGTGCTCCCCCAGGAATGCCCTTCCTCACCCCAGGGCAGCCCCTGCCCCTCGGGGTGCCTGGCCACAGCCGTTCCCTTGGTCCTGCTCACAAAGGAGCTGGCCCCGACTGCCAGAACTGCCTGGCGACAGCCGAGCACTAATTACCCGGCTGGGGAACACGGCCTCATTTGCATTTCCAGCCAGCCAAAGTCAGGTAGTCCAAGCACAGGAGCAGAAATCATTAACTCCCCTTACTGGGAGGCTCTGAGTCTTTGCCTCTGCCGGAGCGAACAGAGCAGCTCAGAGCACCCAGCACTTGGGGCACACCAACCTCTGCCTGGGCAGGGGCAGCGAGGGGACACTGAGTGGGGCCACCAGCACCTCCAGCACCTTCACCATGTCAGCTCTGCAGGTCTCAGGCTCTGCATTCCCAGGTTTTCCCACGTTTGAGCACCTGTGTTCACTCACTCAGCCACCCCTTTCAGCTGTGTTGGATACAGTGGCGTTTCCAGAACATTTGTATTCCTGGCTGATTTCCCAGCTGAAGGACAAATCTTGCTCAAGGGGAGACAGCGAGATGCCCTGGGGTGTTCATGGAGGTGCAGAACCTGCCTCGTGTGGGTGCTGGAGGTGCCTAGGGCACAGCACTCGCTCCAGACAGCCCCACGTGCCCAGTGCCACCACCCTGACACCAGGTGGGTCAGTGCCTCAGGGGACTCATCACCCCCCAGTGCCACCAGCTCCATCTGAGCTCATCCAGCCACCCTCAGGGGCAGAAGCTCCTCCTGCCCTGGTGGTCAGAAGTACAAAACCTAGAGCCAGGTATTGTGACTCCTTTCCCTTCTTCCTAAACTTACCTGCAGTGCAGAATTGCTCTTTTTGTCTCAACTGGCATCTCTGAGGAAGTATGGATATTTACTGGGAGCACGTGTGGAGTCTGGTGGGGAAGGTGTTGATAAACCCCAAACCTTCCTTGTTTGTTTTTGATCTTTTCATTTAAAAAGTTATGACTCACCACTGCACATCCCTCATCTGCTTTCAGTGTCCCAGAGTGGTGCTGTCAGATGTGAGGGGAGGCTCAGATGTGTCCCATTGGACCCAGGGAATGGCTGGAGCTGGGCCAGGGCAGCTCAGGCTGGAGATCAGGGAAAGCTTCCTCCCCCAGAGGGTGCTGGCACTGCCCAGGCTCCCCAGGGAATGGGCACGGCCCCGAGGCTGCCAGAGCTCCAGGAGCCTTTGGACAGCGCTGCCAGGGATGCCCAGGGTGGGGTTGTTGGGGGTCTGGGCAGGGCCAGGAGCTGGGCTGGATGATCCTGATGGGTCCCTCCAGCTCAGGACATTCTGTGATTCTCCCTCTGGAGACACATCAGTGGTGTGACCTCTCTGTCCAGTGGTGGCAGTGGAAGTGTCTGACACTGTAATGAGCAAGAGGCATTTTGAGTAATCCATGTGTTATTTTACCTGTCCAGCTCCAAGTCTGACACCAGTGCCATCAGGATTAATTCAGATTAATGGCACTGGTCCCTAAGAGAACAGAACACAGCTCAGCCAGTCTGGGCACTTCACCACAGCTGTACCTGCACCCTGCCAGCCCCCTGGATGCTCCACAATGCTCCAGAGCCCCTTCCCTGCTGAGGAAAGCTTTGTCCTGGATCCACAGCTGCCAGGGAGATCCCTGCTCTGGTTCAGGCTTTATTTGAGCTGCTCTCTCCCAAGGAACAGCAAAAAGCTTCACTCACATCCAGTCACTTCCCCAGGCAGGAAATGATAAGAGAACATCTCGCTTTCTTGTGATTTGATTTTGCAGCTGGATGTTTGTCGTGTAATACACGCCAAAAATGAGAATATCCCGGGCATTAGGAGGGCTCAGGGAGCTTGGCACTAATGCTGGGTGCAGATGATGTGTTAATGTATTTATCTGATCCAGCTCAAGCTCTGCCTAATCTATTAACATGAACGTCTGGGGTGGGGATAGAGCCACGCACAAACCAGGTTCTGCAAGGCCTGACTCCACCTCCACACAAGGGTTTGCCACACCAAACCCCTCTGAACTCACAGCACCTGGGACCTGAGACAAAGCAGGGACCATGAGGAGCAGAGGACTCCTAAGCCAGACTTCCCACTGTGGAAAACCCTCTGGGCTTTGGGTACGGTCACTTCTAAACATCTTTGAGCTGTAAAGTCTCACTGGCACCTGAGGACAGCCCTGGATGGGACAAAGCCTGCTCCAGAAGTTTCCCCTTTTTCTATAAAAACAGCAAAAAGGAGAGCTGAAATCTTGGTTTTTACCAGGCCAGGAAAAAGCCCTTCCCTCCCTCCCTTGAGTGGCTCCTGAGCCTCCCTGGCTGGCTGTGGGTTTTCAGGGACACACAGCAGCAGGAGTCCCCTGGCAGTGAGTGTCCCTGGGGATCTTTGGGAGGCACCTTGCAGCCCATTTCCATCAAATCAGTTGCCCCATACTGTGATTTAGAGTGCTGAGACCCTGTTACAGGGCAGTGGCTTCCTCAGCCAGTGCTGCAGGGCCGGCAGGCACATTCCAGTGTCACAGGCCACCTGGAACCACTTCCCAGAGCAGAAATGTGCCCTGGTGCAACCCCTGGGCTCTGCTCTGCGTGGCACCAGCTGCAGGAAGCAACATCCTCCTTCCCCAGCCTGGGAGCAAATCTGTCTGAGCCCCTCCTGCCACAGCACCCTGCAGACCATGGCGAGGAGTGATGGGTTATTCCTACAAATTCCTTTCATTTCTGACCTGGGGAGGAGCAGTAATATACATTTTCCTGGAAAAGATTCTGCATTTAACAGTGGGGCTCAGCTGAGACCATGGGATAGGAGACAACGCTGTTGCAGTAAAAATAATTAGGATGTGCTTGGTTTGTTAATTGAGCCAAATTTCCGTGGTTCTCCTCAGCCATGGCAGTGAGTTTAGCCCCAAAGATGAAATATTTCTCTCTGTGGCTCATGAATCAAAGACAGAGAGGCAGACTGAGCTGGTTCTGCAGCATGTCCTTCACCTGAAACCAGGAGTCAAACATTTCGTGTGAGTGAGATAAGCCCTGGCTGAGTAATGCCCCTGCCTCCTCTGCCAGCTCCCAAAGACAAAACACAAACATGTGCAACTGTGGCTGTTGTATTTACAGGAATTAGAAAGGTTTGGTTTAATTGAGTTTAGCTTGTTTCCCAAATGGGATTTGCATTCTGGAAGTGACACAAATTTCATGGCCTAAGGGAGAAAATGATGTTGAAAGGCGCAGGCATCCAATCCTGACCTGTCTGCAGCCACTGCTGGAAACAAAGGCTTGCAGTTAGTGGCCAGAACAAGTGAAAAGGGATGCAATCATGGAAGGGATAAGTTATCAAACCCCTCAGACTAAGGAGCACAAAGGGGTTCTGTTAGAAGCTGCCTCTAAATGTAGAGAACCATCCGGGAGCTTCAAGCAGCACAGGGGGAAATGCAGATAAATGGACAAACAACCCCAAAACAGCCACCAGGAACTCATGGCAATGTGGGACCCTGCCAAGTGTAGACAACCCCCTGCTTTCTAGAGGGGTTTAGGGTCAAAAACACATCGTTGTCTTCCCAAAGAGAAGCAAAGTCCAAAAGTTCCTGCCAGCTGATTGGTAGGACAGGAACCCTCCTCCAGAGAGAACAGCACAGCACAGCTGTAAATTGTCCTTGCTGTGCTTTTAATCTCTGAAAGGTCTGTAAAAGTGTCTGGGCACTTGCTGGTTTTCAGTTGTGACCCTCATTTTGTATCTATTTATTCTGCATCAGTCCAGGAAAACTTCCTCCAAATGACCTTGATCAATTGTTCTTGATCTATTTAATAAATCCTTTTCAATTCAACTCTTGTAATAGCAGGGGCCACACTCCCAAATGTGCCATCACAAATGCACCTTCCTCCTTGGAGAGCTGCTGCCAAAGGTGAAATGTGTCTGAAATAATGAAGAACTGAGAAATGGCAGTTAAATGGGAAGGCCAATAGAGAGCTCACAGATTGACACTGGTTTCTGATTTTAAAAAATGTCTCACACTGAATCTGTGTTCAGACAGCCAGAGCTGGGTGTATTTACACACCATCAGTGCCCTGCTGATGGTACACTTTGCTCCTGGATGGAGGGTGGGTTGGCAGGTGTGAGGTGTGCCTGTGGAGGTGTGTACACACACACACACACACACTCGTGGGTGCTCCTGCTCACCCACACCCCCCAGGCACCATCACAGCCCCTCACTCATGACAGGATCCACTCCAGGCCAAGCAATCAGCAGATAAACCCAAGACTGGCTGCTTAATCACCACTGAGCCTCTCGTGAGCACTTCTTAGGGGGCTGAGTTTAATCATATGATTATTCACTGCCTTTTGCACAAAACACCTTTCCTTTTCAGCGAGCAGGCTGGACCTGCCTGGCAATTAGTCTGGGCTGTGTCATCAAAGGATCTGAACATTCTTGTGACTGTGATGTGGAACAAAGGTTTGGAAAAAACAACCTGTGCCTGTTCCTCCCACAGGATCACATCTGCTCCTTCACAAGTGACTTAGAGTAAGAAGAGATTGACTGAGAGTAAGACAAGTGTTCTCAAAGCACGTGCCCTTCCTTTTCTGGCTGACCAGCTCCACGCCCAGGTGTTCAGGAGAGACAAGTGCTCCCACCTGCACAAGAGATTTGCAAATTAAATAAGTAAAAGGTTTTGAAAGACACCCTTGTGAAGAGTTAGATCCTCCATGTCTGTTCTATGGAGCTGGGCCAGGGCAGCTCAGGCTGGAGATCAGGGAAAGGTTCTTCCCCCAGAGGGTGCTGGCACTGCCCAGGCTCCCCAGGGAATGGGCACAGCCCCGAGGCTGCCAGAGCTCCAGGAGCCTTTGGACAGCGCTGCCAGGGATGCCCAGGGTGGGGTTGTTGGGGGTCTGGGCAGGGACAGGAGTGGGACTGGATGATCCTGGTGGGTCCCTCCAGCTCAGGACATCCTGTGATTCCATGATTATACAGAAAAACAAGGGGAGCTTGTGACCTGGGTCCCTGGAGACCCTCCCTGTGCCCATGGGACAGTGGCACTGACTGCTGGCAGAAAAGGACAAAACCCTCAGTAGTGCCACAGATGGTGCAGAACAGCCTGCAGGGACAGTGGGAGCAGGGCAGCATTAGTGTGTGCAGCAAAGAAGGGCCTGTGGCGGCCAAAAGAGGTAAAATATTCCAGAAGTGCTCCTTTAGCACCTTCCCAGCAGCACACGGACTGAGGCAGCAGTCTGTGGGACAAATGGTCTGTGGCTGTGACATTTAAGAGTAGGGAACAATACATACAGATAAGGGAGTGGGATTATTAACACATAGGTCATTCCTAGCCTGGCATTTCCCAACATCTCCCACTCCTGTAAATCAGTTCTGGAAGGCACTCTCCCTTTCCAGCTGGAGCAGCCCCCTCCAGACCCACTGCAGCATCCAGGTGTTGTGAGCACTTTGTTCCTTTCTGCAATGCAGGGTCTCCTGGAGGGACACACCAGCTCAAACCCTCCCTAAACCAGAGCCATTCCTGGAAACAACATTCACTTGTCTTTCCTCTTTGCTTTCTGGCTGCAGCAGCTGGCTCTGATCAGCCTCAGTTTCCAAAGGCAGAACTCTGCTGACCCCACGGGACAATCCCTCCTTCCACCACAGCCCACGGGTGGCCTTCCACAGCCTTGTCCTCAGGACCTTTCTGATTGTCACCCTGTTTCATAGAACCATAAATCATGGCTTGGAAAGGGCCTAAAGCCCATCCAGTGCCACCCCTGCCACGGCAGGGACACCTTCCACTGTCCCAGGCTGCTCCAAGCCCCAGGGTCCAGCCTGGCCTTGGGCACTGCCAGGGATCCAGGGGCAGCCACAGCTGCTCTGGGCACCCTGTGCCAGGGCCTGCCCACCCTCCCCGGGAATGATTTCTTTCCAATATCCCACCTAACCCTGCCCACCCACGGGGTGCCATCTCAGCTGGGATGGCCAGTAGCTGTCCTTGGGACTCAGCAGAGCAGTGGGGGTCATGTCCTGTTTTTGCAGCTGCCATAAACACTCCCTGGCCTGTTCCTCTACCTGTCCCTTTGCCCTGTAGTTGTCAGGACTGCAGCAGCCCACAGAGTCCTCAGGGCACAGCAGAAAAGGCCCAAAAAGTGCAGAGACCCCAGACCTGCCCCACCATGAAGCTCCTCCAGCCCCCAGGAAGGGCTGGGGGAGTTGGCAGTGAGTGTGAAGGGACCAGCACACAGCAGGAGAGGATGGACAGCAGAACTTCGGGGTGAGCTGAGGGCATTTACACTCTGATAGCCCAGACTTTGCCTTCTGTACCCAGAGCTGCTTTGCCCAGCAAAACAGCCAAAGAGTGGAGGGGACATCCCAATGCTGGGCAAGTGACACCAGCTCGAGCAGCACTTGCAGCATGATGGGCTGAACAAAGTGATTGGCAAAGAAATCAAAGGGGAAATCAGCACAGCCACCCCTCTCCTCTGTTCTCCTTGGGGCATGCCTGGCATTGCCACCCACTGGAATCCTCCTCACCCACCTTACCACACACTGAGCATTCCCTGGAGAGCCAGCCCCCTGCCCTGGTGATACATCCCTTCATCCATCCATCCATCCATCCCTCCATCCATCCTCCATCCATCCATCCATCCATCCATCCAGCTCAGCCCTGCAGTGCCAGGAGTGAGGAATGCAGGGCCTGGTGCCCCTGAGCAGATGGTTTGGTGTTTGCAGCACAGCCCCAGCTCCTCAGGGCCCCGTGGCTGCTCCCCCAGCAGAGCCTCCTGCTGCTTTCTGCCCCAGGACACGGGCAGGTTGCTCATCAGGGGCTGCCCAGGAATTGTTCCTTCCAAACCACGTGGAAAGAGCTGTGGCTGAGCTTCTGCAGACATATCCAGGGCTCTCCCATGCTGGAGAAGAGCTGTGCCTCTGTGCAGACCCATCCAGTCCTCCCCCACTCCATGCAGTGCTCACTGGGAGCTGCTCAGCCTCGCAGGGCTGGGAGCAGGGCAGATCTGCACCCCGTGCTGCCAGGGTGGAGAGCTCTGCTGGCATTTGGCCCAAAGGGTTGGTTGAAACAGCACCTGGGTGTGCACAGAGCAGGGCAGGATCCTCAGAGCTGGCTGGGAACTGTTCCTGTGTGAGATCCCAGCACACGTGGCTGGAGAGCCAGGGAATATGTTTGGAAGGCAGTAGAATACAGACAAGCCCCCAGGCTGGCTGTGACCCACCCTGCTTGCAGAGGTTCCCCTTGTGCCTCGGGCTGCTCGTGGCTTTGCCACGCTCCCATTGGTGACAGGGGACCTGTCCTCTGCTCTGTGCCCTTCTCAGTGTGCTCAGAGCTGTTCCAGGATGTCATCCTGCAGGAACAGAGCACATTTCAGAATTGCAAAGGAAGGCTGGAAAAGGTGAGTTTGGGTCAGAGTGCAAGGAAGGAAAAAATGACTGTTTTTCATTTATGAACTCTACAGACCTTGAGCAGGTGCAGGATTGTTAAAGGCTGGGCTGGGCCTCTAGGTTTATGAGTTGGTGAAATGCAGCACTGCAAGGTGCAAGTGCTGAGCTGATAGCCCCTCTGTCCCCAGGGAAATCCTGCCTGGAAGGAAGATTTCATCTATGGAAATCCTCTTCCATAGATGATCTTCCACAGCACAAGGACTGTGAGTGTGTCCCAGAGCAGAGGAGCAGGAACTGAATCCCAAACCTTGTTGGTGTCACTGAAAGGGCTACAGCCTTTTTTAGGGTATCCCCCCACCCCCAGCAAGTCTGATCCCAGTTAAATCAATTTTCCCTCTTTACTAGTATGGTAGGAAAGGGTCTCAGTCACCTGTGGGGCTCTGGGTCCTGCCTGCACTCAGTCCTAAATTAAACACTCTCCCTGGCAGTCACACCCGAGTGATCCTCTTGGAATGCAGGAGTCTATTAGTGATGGAGAAATAATCAATAGGACATCTCATTGCTACCAGTGGTAGGGCCATTAGCACCCCAGCAGCGCCTGGCTGAGGCTGCTTACCCAAGCACATGGAGGGCAAATGGAGGGTAAATTGACATGTGGCTGCTCTGAACGTTCTTAATCCAAAATATCCTGTTCACAGGAAAGGAGAATGCAGCTCGCTGTGCCCCTGGCGTGGGGAACCTGCAAGTCTGTGCCCTTCTCCCTTTGCTCTTCCCTTGGGGCTGCACTAAACAGCCAAAATCCCAGCTCAGAGCCAGCCAGGACAGGAGTTAATTTCCTGAATGACTGAGTTAACTGTGGCAGCGGCTCTCTGGCCACAGACAGCAATGCACAACTTTCCCAGGCATTGTCCTGGGGAAGGCTGTGAGAAGATCAGAGAAAAGAATGAGAAACAATTCTTATCTTAACTGGCTGCACCTGCTGTTGTGCACATGTGGGACGTGTTACAGAGATTTGTTTACCAAAGGGTGATTTCTTGAGTGGCCAATGGTGATGGAGTTTAGATTGAAGGACCAGTTGGGTCAGCCTGTATTGTGACTGTCTGTAAGGGCGATGGGTTTCTTAATAAGTACAGTAAAATAAGGTGATTGATCAGCCTTCTGCAATCATGGAGTCAGTGCTAATTATTACCCAGCTGGGGGCCTGCAGCAACAAGTTATTGTAACCACGTTATTGTCAAACCCTACAGAGCTGCCCCTGCTCAGGAAAAACTGAAGCACCCCCTGACACTCCAGAGCTCTGCCTTTAAAGGGTCACTTTAAGTCCTTGAGCTCTGCAAGCTCCTGAGCCCACTGAGGTGCAAAGGCGCCAGGGGAATTGGGGCCAATTCTCTTCCTTATAAGACAGGGGGAGGTGGGGGAGGTTTCCTCCAGCTGAGGGTCCTGGGGCTTTCATCAGGCAGAATGTTTTGTGACTGACTCTGGGATTTAGAGCAAAGCTTCACAGTTGGGCAGCCCTACACCTGGCCTGGAAGCTGACAGGTCCTTCCAGCAGCTCTGCAGCTCCTGCAGGTACTCACCCGGGGAGCTGGAAACCATCTGTGGGCAGCACGTGGTCCTGGGGAGGTTCTGGCAAAGCCCAGAACTAGAGAAGAGGATTTTCTGAAATCTTCCTTTTTCTAAAAGGGTGTTGAAGTCAGTGTTGCTTCTGGATTAACTGTGCCAGGGAAACCTCCCAATGAACATCCAGAGGATCAGGGCTCTTTGGATGGCTGGGCTGGGGATGAGACATGAGGTANTCTCCAGGTGAGCACCCCCAGCTCTCCCAGCCTGGCTCCAGAGCAGAGGGGCTCCAGCCCTTGGAGCATCTCCGTGGCCTCCTCTGGACTGGCTCCAGCAGCTCCAGGTCCTCCCTGTGTTGGGCCCCTGACCTGGACAGTCTTTTTTATACTTTGAGGCCAAAATCTGGGCTGATTAGGAAGGCACTAATCCTTTTAGGGCAGGAGGAAGGAGATTTCGTCTCAAGATCCTCTCACCTGTTGTTTGCTCTTTCAGTTTCTGCCATACCTTGAACAGTTTAATTGCAGTGTTTAGAAATTCCATGAATTTCTAAACACTGCAATTGTCCTTAGCAGTCACACAAACACTCCAATTGCCTGGGAAGGGTTTGACATTTGGCCATAAGGTGCTTTCACCACAAGTCCATAACATGAGGTATCCTTTGCTTTGTTACTGTTTCCAAGGACCTGGAGTGACAGGACAAGGGGGAACAGCTCTCTCGGACACAGACTGTGTTTAGATGGGATATTAGGAGAAAATTGTTCCCTGGGAGGGTGGGCAGGCCCTGGCACAGGGTGCCCAGAGCAGCTGTGGCTGCCCCTGGATCCCTGGCAGTGCCCAAGGCCAGGTTGGACACTGGGCCTTGGAGCAGCCTGGGACAGTGGAAGGTGTCCCTGCCATGGCAGGGGTGGCACTGGATGGGCTGTAAGGTCCCTTCCCACCCAAACCATTCCATGAATCCACGCTTCCATGATTCCACACTCAGCCCCAGCTCCCCGGTGTCTTTTTGACCATCACAAATTCTCTTACCTTCTGCCACGTCTGTCCCTTTCTCCTTTCATCTCCTCAGCAGTGGAAACGTCCTCTTGGCCAAGTTCTGCCCCAGAGCTGAAAGAGAGTGCTCCAGGGAAGGGAAATGTGCCCTCCTCGTGCTCAGAACATCCATGATCCCACCACTGCTGCAGAACCTGTGCCACTCCAGCCACAGGTGCATCTCTGCCCCAGGGGCACCGAGAGCAGCCAGTGCTGCCCACGGGAAGGTGGCTCTGGATCCTCTGGGATAACGGGCTCCCATCCCCCTCTGGGTGTGGAGCAGGAGCAGCCTGGCAGGGAGCCCTGGCAGGGCCACAGGGAGCCCTGAGCCCTGTTCCCACAGCTCCTGCTCCATCCTTCACCCTCTCCTTGGGAACTGGGCCCGTTCTGGGAGCACACAAACCAACTGCTCCAGGCCAGCTCCTCTCCTCCCTGGCATTTCTCAGCTGACAGGTGCTGCCCTGCAGCCAGAGGTCCTGGCTGTGGCAATGTGGCCTTTAAACTCCAAACCAGGCTTTGCACCACAATTCATTACCTCAAACACAAAATCAATGGTGCCTTCATTTCGCTCTGCACAGCACTGATGGATAAGGAGACTTTTCATCTCCTCTGCATTAAATAAACTTTTGTCCCTGGCAAGGGACAAATCTGCATGTGCTCCTCCTGGTCACTCCAGAGCCTAGGAAGGATCATGGCTTAGGGCAGATCCTGAGGAACTGTGTTGGAGCTCCCCAAATGACAAGGACTTCCAGTGGCCAAACTGTTTTGTCTAAGGTAAATAAATCCATCACATCTTTTTTTCCTATGGAGCTCAAACACTCCATAGGCCCAGAGAAGGGGGTTTCACATATTGTCTGTCCTTTAAATATGGATGTACTCAATTTTTATACTCATAAATGTATATAAAAATGATGTTACATTATGGTTGGGCCACTGCCCTTGCACAGCTGAAGGCCAGGGCTGAGTTTTGTGGCTAAATCTGGGATTCAAACAGCTCCTTATGCAGGAAGGAGGCTTCAAAGAAATTGTTTTCAAGGAATGCATGACTCTAATGACTAATTAATTGTTGTGTTAATTTTAAGACAAATATTTTTAAAAATGTAGCACTGTTTGGGGCCATTTTTCTCTCTTGAATATAGATTAGAGCAGATCCTCCAGATTTACCTCTGAGTTAAAACCATGTGAAAGTTGGTTCTTTGGCACCCTTTGCAGTCTCACTCTTTAGGATTAATGCTGCTCCTCCTGGATTTTGTCCCACCCCAAGGGTTCCTTTGGGTGATCACCAGGCTGAAGGTTATTACGAAGCCCTGTCTCCAAGGATGTGGCAGTGCAGGAGGTTCTGCAGCTCTGTGCCCTCTCCCTGCCTGCACTGGGGTGGCTGCAGTCCCTCTGGAATGTGCATGGAAGTGCTGGCTCTCACCGGGAGCAGGGGATGTGGAGGGCAGCTCCCACCTCGGGCATGCAGCAGGAGCAGCCTCAGGCTCCACGTCCCTGCCAGGACCAAGGCTCCTGCAGAGCCCAGCAGAGCAGCAGGACACCTGGGACTGCACAGAAAATGGCACTGAGAGCCAAAATCGGGCCTGTCTGCCCCTGACTGCCACAGCTGGGTGGGCACGGACACAATTCCCAGGTGGGGTCACCCCGGAGCCCACCCAGTGCCCCTGGTGCTGCTCCCCTCCCTCGGCTGGAACCAAACCGTGCCCCAGGGCAGGGCTGGGGCTGCTGCTGGGCCAGGGCACCCTGCAGGGCTGGAGCCAGAGCCCAGCCTGGGGAGCACCCACAGCTCCCAGCTGGAGCCAAACCCAGGAACCAAACCTGCCTGGGAGCAACCTCTCACCCAGGGCTGGCTACCACCAGGAAACCAGGACAAACCCCTGCTCCAGGGCAAATCCCTGCTCTGGGATCCACCCCTGCTCCAGGAGAAACCCCTGCTCCAGGAGAAACCCCTGCTCCAGGACAAATCCCTGCTCTGGGATCCACCCCTGCTCCAGGAGAAACCCCTGCTCCAGGACAAATCCCTGCTGCAGGAGAAACCCCTGCTCCAGGACAAACCCCTGCTGCAGGACAAATCCGTGCTCCAGGAGAAATCCCTGCTCCAGGAGAAATCCCTGCTCCAGGGCAAATCCCTGCTCTAGGATCCACCCCTGCTCCAGGATCCACCCCTGCTCCAGGATCCACCCCTGCTCCAGGACAAATCCCTGCTCCAGGACCCTCTGCAGGCTGCAGTGCAGAGATGAGGACCCTCCTGGGGACCATGGTCCCTGTGGACTCCATTAAGGCACAATCACAGATCCTGAAGGTTGGAAAAGACCTCCAAGATGATCAAATCCCCCTGAACGCCCTCATGCCCACTGGCCACGTTGTGGAGTGTCACACCTAGTGCTCATCTGAACAATTCCAGGGACAGTGGCTCCACCACTGCTCTGGGGAGGTGGGACAGCCACAGCTGTCCCAGGAAGTTCAGGGATGAACTTTCCTCGTGCTGAGGAGCATTAAAACCCCAGAGTGGGCAGGGCAGCCCTGCCCCCAGTGCTGAGCCTTCCCTGCTCTGCAACAGCCCCGCAGAGAGCAGGGACACGGCCCTGCAAGGGACAGCCCTCACAAGGGACAGGAGAGGGAGCGAGACCTGGCAGCAGTTCCCCCCAGCAGGGTTTTGGCTCCAGCCCTGCCCACGAGGGGCTGAGAGAACACCCAGGGCCAGGGCAGGCTGAGCATCAGCCNTGTTGATAAGGAAGCCATAAATTCCTCTTCTCTGGAAGAGCTGGGCCTCCCCTGCCTGTTATCTCAAAGCGAGCATCTAATTCTTTTCTTAAAACAATCTCTCACATACATAGTTCCTATTTTAACATTATGCTATAGCTTATAAACTATATTAACCACACTACTTAAAAGAGATAAATACAGCACTACTAATCAACATACATAATATATATAGTATTCATTTTAGTATTTGCGAAAAGCCAATCTTTTAATCTGCATTTTTCACAGCCCCCAGCATGCAGAGCCTGCACCAGCCAGGCTGGGGCTGGCAGGGGACAAGCAGGGGACAGACACAGGCCGACCCCACAGCACCCCATGAGGAAAGGGAGGAGGAACACACCAGGCTTTGTGCAAATGGGATTTTCAGGGAGTTTTGCTTGTGAACCAGGAAATTCCTGCTGTGTTTGGTTAGAATGAGGTTTTTCAAGAATTTCCAGTGAGAGTAAAACAAACTTTTCCTTTTCCCTGAGGTGTTTCCTCAGGGTCACCTGAAGTTATTGGCTTCCCTGGTATCCCCAGTACCCCCCAGGTACCATGGGGTGCCCCTAACAATGGCAGTATGTACTGGACTTCTTTCATCATGGAATCACAGAACCATGGAATGGGTTGGGTTGGGAGGGACCTTACAGCTCAGCCAGTGCCACCCCTGCCATGGGCAGGGACACCTTCCACTGTCCCAGGCTGCTCCAAGCCCTGTCCAGCCTGGCCTTGGGCACTGCCAGCGATCCAGGGGCAGCCACAGCTGCNACGCCCCTCCCCTGCTGCCCACGCTGGGGGCTCAGCCCAGGGCTGAGGGGGTTTCAGGGCTGGGGCAGGTTCAGCCCTCACCCAGCAGCACCCCAAATCTTCTCCCAGGGCTGCTCCACCCCTTCATCCCCTGGCCTCATTTTCAGAGCAGCTGAAGTGGGTTTTTATGGAACTCTCAGAAGAACACACTGCCAGCCTGAGATGGTTGATATGGGAAACATCAGCCCAATCCATCAGCGAGTGACAAAAGCCACTGCAAACAGGAGAACCTCAAGCATCAGCTGTGCCACATCCATCTGTGACACAGCTACACATCCCTTACTTATTTTGGCTGAGGACAATTTTTTCCCCTTAGAAAATGGAACTATCAATGTAAACAATTTGCAAAGCTGTCAAACTGCTCCAGTCAAAAGATGAAGCTTTAAAAATGCCCCCAAGATCCAAAATTTTGCAGTTTTTCTGTGCAGCAGGTTTTGGGGCTTTTTTCCTTCACTTCCACCCTTTCATTTTTAAGTTCTTAGAATAAGCTGTTATAAAAATGCCCTGACACCACACAGATTAAACAGTCCCTGCCATGTTCTGGTGAAATCCTTTGCTCAGCCCAAAATTATGGCTTGATTGGTGAAGAAATGCAAAACCTGAGTTGTTTGCCCAGCTCAGGGCAGGAATGAACTGAGAATGGATCCTTGCTCTGGTTTTTGTTGTGTTTGGGCACTGGGGACCCTCAGCACAAGGAAAGGAAATTTGAGATCAGCTGCCACACTCACTAAACAGGAAAAATAGAAATATCCGTGGTTTTTCCAAAGGAGCCCTGGCAGCCCCCGGGTGCTGACACTGACTGGAGCAGTGGGATGGTGGCAGTTAACCAACAATGTCTAATGAGCCCCTTGTCCCCCCCCCTGCCAGCCCAGCCATGATAAGGCCACTGTCAGTGGCATTTCCAAGTCCAGCCCACACTCAGCCTGAAGCCTCTTTCCCTCCACATTTGCCAGAGTCTGTCTTTAGCACTCCAAAATACTACAGAGCAATCAGAGCTACTTCCTGAATTTTATTTCCCAAAATCACAGCATTTTGATTGACTAAGCAGCAATTAACATCAGAGTTGTTTTTATTTTATATCATCCCAGTAGAAACATTGAAGTCAATACCCATCAGATTTGTGAAAAATGAGCAAAACCTGGCCCTTTCCAAGCATAATTAAGACTTGGGGAATGGTGTAGCTTTCATCTACAGGTCAGTACCAATATTAGCAATTTGGCTCAATCTTTTATTCTCATTTCCAAAAAAATTCCTTTTTAGTTACAACCAGCAGAAAGAATCTTCCAGTGACATAAGCACAACCCCAGGAACGTCAGGACTTGAGGAATTGGAAGCAAAACTGATGAAGCCTAAATAGATTTGCATGAAGCTGGATGCAGCTGGGTTGTGTTGTCCTCAAGGGTCAGCATTCTTCACCTGGCATCCTGAAGCTCATGGAAGTGACTGCAAATTCCACATCATCATCATCATCATCATCATCATCATCATCATGGAATGGTTTGGGTGGGAAGGGACCTTACAGCCCATCCAGTGCCACCCCTGCCATGGGCAGGGACACCTCCCACTGTCCCAGGCTGCTCCAAGCCCCAGTGTCCAGCCTGGCCTTGGGCACTGCCAGGGATCCAGGGGCAGCCACAGCTGCTCTGGGCACCCTGTGCCAGGGCCTGCTCACCCTCCCAGGGAACAATTCCCAGTTCCCAGTATCCCATCCATCCCTGCCCTCTGGCAGTGCCCCACATCTGCCCTGGAGCCAGAATTCCCTCTCATCCTCGGGAAGGTGCTGGAGATGCCCTGGGCCAGTGAGGCTGCGGGGCAGTGCCCAGGTGTGCTGCCTCGCTCCTCTCTAAGAGGAGAAC
>VXBC01002734.1:41571-78819 GCA_013399945.1 Ploceus nigricollis | reverse complement strand
CACTTCTCATCCCACGGGAGTCACCTGTTTTTTCAATACAGGTGAGCAGCTCCAGACAAACCTGCAGGGAGCCCAGGGGGGGATCCAGGCAGACACAGCTGCAGGAGCAGCTCCAAAGCTTTGTGTGATGAGAGCCCCAATTCCCAGACCCTGAAGCCCCCTGCAAAGCAGAGCTGGGGGACTCTGCAGGGTCCTTTAGGGGTTTTAGGGTCCGCTCTTCCCACCCCAGCACTCATGGGCAGGGCTGGGGAACAGGGACAGCAGGGAAATGGTTAAATACCACGTAGTCAAGTGCTTTACTCCAGCACAGCTCCACTTGCCCTGATTAGGAGTCCTGGCTCTGGTAATTATCAGGTTTTGCATAACTCCTGCCCACAGACAACTTTCAATTCACGGCTGAGCAGAGCCTGCTCAGCTTCGTTCATCACAAATAAAGATTTCCCATAGTTGAAAGAGGAAGCTCAGCTCAGGCTCTCGCGCTCAAAACAGGAAAATTCAGCCACAAAGTGCTTCCCCCTGGTTTTTTTATGGTGGTTTTTCATTTCCCAGTCTGGCCTGCATTGGGTTACACGTCAGGATTATTTTATAGATTCCTTATAGAAAGGCCGGGGTTTATCTGATCAGGTGACCACATGCAGGGGACAGTTTGATTACACAACTAAGGATGTTGCTTGGTTAATTTTTACTCTCCTGGTGCAAAAATGGGCAAAGGATGGGGACAGAAAGTCTGATTTTGCATGAGCCCCTTTGCTGAGAGAGAAAAGACTTTAAATTCCACACCACTGCTCTGCCAGAGCAGAGAACAGCCACAGGAAGGGCAGGATGGGATTGCCAGGGGCAGAGCACATGGGGAGCAGGCTGGGCACACCCCTGGCCGTCATCCCCACACTGCAGGGGAACAGTGTGTGGGGTCTGCGTGCTGGGAGCCAAACTGCTCCTGATGATCCTGCGACTGCTGCTGGTAGATCTGAGGGAAAGCCAGGCCCAGGAACCTCGCTGGTATCCCGCAGGAATGGAGATCATCCCAGATGGTGCAGACAGGCAGATGGAAGCACAAAATGGGTTGTGAATAATCTGCAAACAGAAGCTCCTTGACAGCTGCTGCTCTGAGTCAGGGCATCAACACCCTGCAGCTCCTGTGTGCCAGGGGAGGGAATGGTGATCCAGGGCTGGAGCCCCTCTGCTCTGGAGCCAGGCTGGGAGAGCTGGGGGTGCTCACCTGGAGAGGAGAAGGCTCCAGGGAGAGCTCAGAGCCCCTTGCAGGGCCTAAAGGGGCTCCAGGAGAGCTGGAGAGGGACTGGGGACAAGGCATGGAGGGACAGGACACAGGGAATGGCTTCCACTGCCAGAGGGCAGGGATGGATGGGATATTGGGAATTGGGAATTGTTCCCTGGGAGGGCGGGCAGGCCCTGGCACAGGGTGCCCAGAGCAGCTGGGGCTGCCCCTGGATCCCTGGCCGTGCCCAAGGCCAGGCTGGACACGGGGGCTGGGAGCAGCCTGGGACAGTGGAAGGTGTCCCTGTCACAGTAGGGGTGGCACTGGCTGAACTTTAAGTCTCTTCCAACTCAAACCATTCCATAAATTATATGAAAAATGAGGGCAGAGGCAGCACAGCCCAGCCCCACCCTGTGCTGGAGAAGGATTTGCCCAGAGGGAGCTCTCTGGTGAAGCCCTTGAGCTGCTCCCACCCAAGGGCTGCTCCCACTGCTGGGAGATATTTGGTCATTGGGTCAGAGTGAAGGGACACACAGGGAATAATCTGGATCTCTGCTTTGCTGTGGGCCATGGCCAGAGCCCAGAGTGCAGCACTCTTGGGAACTGCAGCCCCTGGTCCCTGGCACTGCTGCTGCTGGCTGGAGCCAGGCAGGGCTCATTGGCAGCCAGCAGCAGCCAGAGCAGGGACAGAGCTGCTGAAGGCACAGGGGACCAGCCTTTGCCACAGGGCCAGCTGGGGCCAGCCTGGGCCAGGGGCAAGGAGAGGCTCAGAAAGCACAGTGATGCCTGTCCCTGCCCTGTTGTGATGGCTCAGGTCATTATCCCACATTCCCTTTAGGGGAAGCACCACTAAGATTGGGTGGATTTGGAGTCTAAGGCACCTCCTTCTTCCCAGGTTCTCCAGGAAAGCACGGTCCAGCAGCATCTCTCAGGGATGGCAGTCACAGACACTCTGTGCTGCGCCAAACCCCCGTGCCTGGGGGGAAGGATGTGACAGGAGATGGTTCACAAAGGAGCTGGTAATTCTTTGGAATAAAGGCCGTGTTTAGAGCTTCTGCAACGCCCTGTGGGCGTGCACAGCCCGGGCTCCTCCTTGTACCCCGTGCCCTTGGTGCCACCCTTCCCATGGCCACAGCAGCTCCTGCAGCTCAGGAGCCTTCAGTGTCCCCCAGAATTCCCACAGCCCTCCCTGCCCCTGCTGCAGCATCCCCCTTCCCAGGGGCACCTCAGGCTTCCCAACAGCATCTGGGAAAGCCCCCACCTCCAGAAATGATCCTTCTCTAGCTGTTGTGGAGGAGCAGTCTCAGACATCACTGTGTCAATGGCTGTTTGTGGTTAGAAAAAATTCCCAAACCCTTAGCATTTACTCCCAAAGGGAAAAAAGAAAGGGCTGTGCATTTACCCACCAGGGTATTCTCTTTTCCCATGGAAACTGCTCACTTTTCATCTCAAAAACAGAATCCAGGAACTATATATCAAAATTTGTAATTCAGAAACAGAGCTGAAGCACGGCAGGAGAGCCCTCCTGGGCTGCCTTCAGCCCCTCCTCCCCTTGGGGCTGTTCTGGGAATCACGTTGGAGCAGGTTTACATCTCTCACCACTCCCAGAGTGACACTGGCTGCCCCTACATGGTCTGGAGAAGAGGTCCACTGACTCCTGGAAGCTGCAGCTCAGTCAACAAATCTTATCCACAGAGAAGGGGCTGGAGTGGTGAATGACAATTCCCATTATTACAGCAGCAGTCTGTTGTAATAAAAACCCAATTTCCCACTCAGATATTTAAATTTTGCAAGGAAATTCTTATGCTTCAGTTCCTTACTGGAGTTTGGGATTTTTCTATGATCCTGCTGGGATTTCCTGCTTCCTCTACCAGTCCTGCTCGGGCTGTGCAGCCTGTCCCTGCAGGGCTGACAAGAGCTGGGTGTCCTGGGAGCACCCAGGAGCTGGGGAGGGTCAGCAGAGCCTCTGGGGCTGGGTTTGTCTCCTGGTGGCCTGAGGGCTGCCCCAGCCTCAGGCACAGGAGCAGCTCCCCAAATACCCATTTTCAAGTGAAACATCCTCTTCTTCTCCCAGCCCTCCATGGGTGGCACCCAGGAGGGAGACAGGCAAATTGTCCTGCCAGGACATCACCTCTTGTGCCAAGGGGACAACTGACCACGTGAAAAAGCCTCCTGGCAGTGTCCCCAGGGCAGGGACACTGTGCCAGGTCTGTGTCACAGTGTGGGCCCCCAGGTCCCCCCAGATCAGCAGCAGGGTGGGGTAATGGCACCTGAGCTCTGCCCCAGGACAGCCCCCACATCCCTGACACTGACACCTGTAGTGCATGCTCCAAACCATTCCAGGTTTTCCTCAGTGGAGAAGGAGCTCCCTGACATCTGTTCCAGGAGCTGTGGGAAGCCAATTATCCTTGAAGGCAAACTGTCCACAGATAATTGGAAATATAGACTTTTAACTGATGGAGTGTTGACTAAACTGCAGCTCCTGCTCGCTGGTGTCACATTGAATCTCAGAAGCCTCTTGTAATGTTCAGCAGGTGCATTATCCTGTCACATCCACACAGGTACCACGGCTCTGCTCCTAACTGGAAAGCAGGTTTGGAGTGTCCCTCCCACAGCTGCTCCTGTGCGAGTGCCACTGCAGGAGCTCTCCTCCCCTCTGCCCCAGGCTGAGCAGACACTGCCAGGCTGCAGGCTGGCATGCACTGGAGCACTGCGTGGTTCTGCTGCTGGCCTCAGAGCAGGAGGCAGCTCTGGGAGCAGTGGAAGGTGAGAAATGGGATGGAGGATGGAGAGCAGCCCATGCCACAACCCCTGCCCAGAGCTGTGTTCTGTCACTTAACCAGGCCTGTGGAGTTCACAGGGCTCTGTCACCTCTGTCCTGGATGTCTTTGCTCTGCTGGAGCGTTCCAGCTCCCAGGGGACACCAGGCTCCTGTGGGAAGGCAAGCAGAGCCTTTGCTGAGTGTTTGTGCAGGGGGAAGCCCTTCCTTGGGGAAGGGCCATTGCATCCCTGAGGGAACGGCTGGAGCTGGGCCAGGGCAGCTCAGGCTGGAGATCAGGGAAAGGTTATTCCCCCAGAGGGTGCTGGCACTGCCCAGGCTCCCCAGGGAATGGGCACGGCCCCGAGGCTGCCAGAGCTACAGGAGCCTTTGGACANTGGGTCCCTCCAGCTCAGGAGATTCCATCATTCTGTGAAGTTGTGCCATTCCAGTCACTGCCCCACATACCAGGTCAATGGAGGGTTTGGGATGTAACAGCTTCCTACAGCAACACACAAAACTCTGTTCCCTTCCTCAGGCACAGGGATCCCCCGGCCAGGCTGCACAGGGGGGAGGTTTGGCCCCAGTAGCTGCTGCAGACTCAGCTCTGACTCTTGCAGGAAATAAAACAGGCACAGTTTTCATGATGCAGGAACAGGGAGCACCAAACCCCACCCAGCAAAACCACCTGGTCACTCCACAGCCCTCAGCCACAGCCACACTCACGCTTTGCTTCACCACAACACCATGGGCAGGTGGGAAGGAACATCTGCCAGAGGGAAGGTGCTCTTGAGACCCAGAGCAGAGCTGTGTCCAGGTCTGGAATCCTCAGCACAAGAAACACACAGAGCTCTTGGAGCAGGTCCAGAGGAGGCCATGGAGCTGCTCCACGGGCTGGAGCCCCTCTGCTCTGGAGCCAGGCTGGGAGAGCTGGGGGTGCTCACCTGGAGAGGAGAAGGCTCCAGGGAGAGCTCAGAGCCCCTTGCAGGGCCTAAAGGGGCTTATGAAAAAGAGGGAGAGCAGCATTTTACTCAGATAGAGAGTGACAGGACAACATCTTTAGCATCTTTAAAATAAAAGAGGAGAGAAATTGTTCCCTGGGAGGGTGGGCAGGCCCTGGCACAGGGTGCCCAGAGCAGCTGTGGCTGCCCCTGGATCCCTGGCAGTGCCCAAGGCCAGGTTGGACACTGGGGCTTGGAGCAGCCTGGGACAGTGGGAGGTGTCCCTGCCATGGCAGGGGGTGTGACAAGATGGGCTTTAGGTTCCTCCCAACCCAAACCATTCCATGATTCTATGGAGACCTGTTTTTCTTTGTACAATGCTCCAGTCCTGTGCCTGTGTCCCAAATCCTGCAGGTGTCCCAAGCTCAGGCACTGGCATTGTGCAGTTTTACCCAACAGAAAAAAACTCTGCAAAAATATCAGTGTCAAAACTTCAACATCTTCACCAGAGATGGAAGTGTGGTATTGCTGAAGGACAGCCCCTGAGACAAACTATCCCAGGAACTCCCCCAGGACAGCAGGATATCATGCAGGGGTACCTGGGGGTTCCCATCACCCTTAAATACTCTCAACCTTTGGGCACGTCACTTCCATCAGGTGAGCAGTTCTTATTATAAAAGGCACATATTGTTTGCCAAGGCATACCCTGGCATCCCAGCACCTTCCTGGAGGAAATGGGAAATCCAGAGCTTGAATCTTCAGAGGGAGGAGTAGGATGTGCAGGTGGAGCTGTCCGGGGCTGCTGCTTTTCCTGCAGAGCTGGGGGGAAGGGCTGCACTGAGGTCAGGGAATCAACAGCCCCAGCTCTGCTGTTCCCCTGGCAGCACAGCCCATTTGTGTTGGTAATTAATGCCTTGGCTGGGGGAAAATAAATGCTCCAGCTTTATTATGAAACAGAAGTAAATTTTTAATAAGGTCCAATTAGTGGCAGTTTCCAGTGGAAGCACCTCTGAACCTTCCCAGCAGCCCCCCGAGGAGGGGGCAGGAGCAGCTCAGTGAGCCTCTTCAGGAAGGCCCCTGACCCCCAGGTCCCTGCAGGGGCTCTCTGGTGAGTTCCAGGCTCTGCAGCATCCTGGAGATGTGCAGGGTCTCCTCGTGGGTCAGAGATTCCCCATGGGCAGCTGGCAGCTGGGGGTGGGAGGCAGCTGTGGCACACAGGCACGTCCCCCTGTATCCTGGTGCCCAAACTGCCCTGAGCAGCATCCCAAGAAAAGCCCCACCAAGCTGTGAACTTCCAGCAGCACAAACCAACCCCAGCAGGCACAAATCCCTCGGGATGAGGCAGATGGGTGTGGGCTCCCTGCTGGATCTGCAGAGAGCCTGGCACAGCTGCACTGACACAGGTGTGCCAAAAGCCTCCACTCTGGGAGCCAGTGATGGTCATTTTCCTGGGGACAAACTCATATTTCAAGTCAGTGGCTGGGCCAACACCCAGGAGGAGAGAAGGGCAACGAGGACAGCAGCTCCATTTCCAAGGGGCCATCTCAGAGAGGCACAAGGAGGCAAAGCTTTTCCAAAGTATTTGCAATGCTCTGCTCATGCTGGGGAGGCTGTTTTGGCAAGGGGAGTGAGACTGCAGATCCAGTGACCTCCACAACCTGCACTCCTCTCAGCTGTGCAGGTGCTCACAGCAAACACAGGACAGAGCCTTGCACAGGGCCCTGCCCCCAGCACGGGGGTCCCAGAGTGTCTGTGACCCAGGGCCAGAGGCACCAAAGGAGGGGCACAGAGCAGCCCCACAGCAGGGCTCACATTTAAACCTTTGATCAGAGACCCACAGACTGCTCTGATTACTGCAAGCTGCCTCACAGAGGGACTCAGGAGGGGACATCAGGAGTCCTCACTCCATCTCCAGACCCAAATCTTGTCTCAGACCAGGCTGCTCAGGTCTTTGTCCAGCTGCGGCTTGACATCCTCCAGGGAGGAGATCCCATGATCTGCTTGGGACTCTATTCCAACATTTCACTCTCTTGAAATGTATTTCCTTTCTTATATTCTGCCAAAACCTCCTTTACTTCAGTCTTTAACCACAGTCTCTTATTTTCCCAACAAATTTCTCAGTAAAGATTCTGTTTCCATCTTCTCACAACCTCCTTACAAGTACTGGCAGGTTGGTATTTAGGTTCACTCTTCCCTTCCCCAGGCTGAATAAACAAATTCCCTCAGCCTCTCCTGGGCTGTTGCATGAGCACCAGCCCCATGGCCAGCATCTTTATTTTCCTGGAAGACACCCCTCAGCTGAATCCTCTTTTCTCCCAGGAGCCCAAAGGGATCAGATTTCCCGAGAGATCCCTGTCTCAGCGCTCCTGCACTACTGGAGTTGTTCTCTTTGAACCTCTTCTCTAATCCCAAAGGTCTGAGAGACACCAGTGGAGAAGACAAAAAGAGAATGGGGAGTCCTTGCACCTCCTCTGTCCCCACTGAGCCACCTTCTTCTCATTCAGCAGCAAACCCAGTCCCCTTATTACCTATTTTTGCTGCTGTCACACTGGTGGAAGCTCCTCTTATTGTCCTTGACATCATCTTCCAGCTGAGCTGTGCCTTCCCAACACCATCCCTGGCTGGGTGTTGCTCACTCTTCATCCCCTGTCCCACCTGGGCTGCCTTCAGCACTGGAGCTGAGCCGTGAGTTCCCAGTTCAGCCAAGTTCCCCCTCCCCCTTGGTGATGTCTCATTCCACGTCTCTGGCTGCCCAAACCCCACCTCAGGTGTGGCTGCTCAGCTTTGAGGTGGCCACTGCTCCTCCACTGGCCAGCAAACACCCAGCTCCTGCTGGCTCTTGGCAAGCCCTGCTCAGCACCAGAACCTGCTGTGGGCTCAGAGAAACTTTGCAAGATGCCCTATTATTAAAGACAAAAAAAAAAATCAATGTACAGCCTTTATTCTGCATGGTGGGAGCTGTTATCCTGGGTGGGAAGGCACATGCTGCCCCCTCCAGCATCCATAGCCAGCCTGAGCTTTGGACATCACTGCTTCCATTCCATTTCTCCAGTCCGTGCCATTCTGCCACCCCCACGCCTGAAATGCCACCAAACTCCGGGAAATGCCAAGGGCCAGCTGGCATCTCAGGTCCCTTGCACGCCTTGTTCCCCTGCTGTCCCTGCCCCTGCCAGCAGAGCCATCCCACCTCAGTGCCCCACGCTCCTGCACCCCCAGCTTCCCTCCCCAGTGCCCTCCCTGGCAGGCAGCGTGGCCCTCTGCTTTAGGGAGCAGCTTTCAACCTTCTTGGCTTCCAAATATCCCCAGTGTCCAACCTTTCTGGCCTTTTAGAGCCCTGCCTCCCAGCTCAGTCCTGCCACCGGTCTCAGGTTCAGGCCAGCACTCACAGGGCTCTGTCGGTCCAGGTGGGAGCTCCTATCCCATGGGATTCCATCTGCTGGGGAGAAGCTGGGCTCACCCACCCCACCGGGGCGGCAGAGAGGGACCAGGAGCCCAAAGGAAGTGCGAGCACCAGCAGCAGCTGTTCTCTCCTCAACTTTCTTTTCCTGTTTCTCCTGGCATCCCTAAGAGTGTTTTGTGTCTCTGTATTACACAATGAAAACACAAAATAGGTTTGCAAAGCCTGTGCTGGGTAAACAGGACAGCTCTGCCAGGGTCAGGCTCAGAGATAAACACAGGCACACCTCTCTGGTGGGCCCCCAAGGCAGAGCTGCTCCAGGGCACAGCCCACCCCAAGCACTGCACCTGCAGCTGCAGTGATCCCGCTGCACCGAGGAGATCAGGGGAACACCCTCCCCTAAAGGGGAGATCAGAAAATCGATCCTGGCAGCTGCAGGGGGGCAGCTGAACCCAGGGACCTGGGGTTATTAAAAAC
The DNA here is from genome assembly GCA_013399945.1 of Ploceus nigricollis. NCBI lineage: Eukaryota > Metazoa > Chordata > Aves > Passeriformes > Ploceidae > Ploceus > Ploceus nigricollis. The sequence continues at coordinate 70,030 of VXBC01002734.1, read as the reverse complement.
ACATTTTCCCAAAACAGGGCAGAGAAGAGCCTTGAGCATGGCTCAGGTACCCACCTGGGGTCAGGTGCCTTTAACTCTCTCTCTGTGGATGAGCAGCTCAGCCCAAGCCCTGAACCAGCAATTTCTGCTTCTGTGTCTCCCTCCCCGAGCTGATCCTGACACGGGCAGGGCTCTGTGAGAAGCCAGCAGGGCACAACCAAGTGCTGAGTTTAACACAGACTGAGCAGCTTAGGCTCAGCTCTGCAGGGGCTGTGCAGCTCTGGAGTCTGTCCTTGCCAGCTTGAACCCCTTCCAAGGCGTTTGGAGGATACAAATCAATTCTAAAGACATTTTGTTTTATAATACTGGAACTGTCCATATTATGACAATAGAATTTAGTTGTAATCCTAGTAGGGGCTTTTTGAGGCCCTTTGCCACTTGCTAAGTCCTTGCCATTTTCCAAGACAGAGTTTATCCACAGAATAGAAACTTTCCTCAACAGTTTTAATTTAAAACTTCATAATTATTTGAAGAGCCTGTTGGTTTGGTTTTTTTTTTTTTTTTGTAAAATGATGAAAACAATCTCCTTTCCTCTCACCCTACTAATCAGAAACTGTAAATAAGTGATCTTTAACAGCAATATAATTTCTTCCCCTGCAGAACAAGGCTGATTAATGCCACTCTGTGGGGGATTGGCATCGTGTGACTATCCCATTATTAAGGTAATTTCAGCCAAAGCAGTGACAAACACAGGCACTGAGACTCCTGTCAAGGGATGTAGATTTTTTTTGGACTTTACTGACGTGGAGCCATGACCAGACCTAGAGCAGGATGGCATCACCTCGGCCTTTGGGACTGGGGAGAGGAGGGAAAGAGCAAAGAGGAAAACAGGGATGAGGACACCCAGCAAGAAAGGATCAGGTGTGGAGAACTGATCCCACTTCCCATTCTGGTACCTGACCTCAGGGGTCTGTGCTGCCTCTTCCCTTGGGAGGACAGGCTGGGAGGGAGGGTTGTTGCTGCATGAGCTCCCCAGGCTCAGGAGCCTTTGGACAACTCTCCCAGGGATGCACAGGGTGGGATTGTTGGGGTGTCTGGGCAGGGCTGGGAGCTGGGCTGGAGGATCCTGCTGGATCCCTTCCAGGATATTCTGTGACAAAAATCTGTGGTTCCCCCAGAACGCACCAGAAATTCAGTGGTCTCCTTTAGCTTTAGTGAACTTTATTTCAAGTCAATTTTAGGCACACAAAGCACAGGGGAAGGAGCAAGCATCCAGCTCCCTATGGCCTCCAGCAGAGCCTCTGCAGCTTTAATGGATGTTCTAAAACAGGACAGAGCCCCCAACACCACTCTCAGCCCAGAAATTAATTGCTTGGCTGTTGGCTGTCTATATGTTGTTATAGGAATGTTTTTACACTTGAAGCTCCCTGAAGGCCTCTATAAGTATTCTGCTCATAAATACAATTATAGCAGAGCTCTTGCTAGAAACAGCCATCTATTATGGGATATTGCAGTCTCATCACCATACCAAAGACACTGCAAAATCCAATAGATCAAAAGCAAAGAGTTATCACCTGAGCACTCGCCCTGGTGGGAAGTTCAGCACCGGAATACTGAAGATGCCAGTGTTTCCTCAAGGCTTTCCTGCAGGAGCTTGCAGGTGGAGCCTCCTGTTCTGGGCCTCTCTGTGCAGATGCAGGAAAGCTGAGCACTTTATTTCTTGTACCCTGGCTGGATGTGTCCTCATCAGGAGGAGAAAAATTGCCTCCTGGAGGATTAGGTGATGAGGTGGAACTCTCACTGTTCATAAACATTGGCAAAGGGAGGCACAGATCAGCTCTTCTGGAGGCTTCATCCCCTCTGGAGGCTTCCTTAATATTCCAGAGGATAAAACAGACTGGTCCTGGTTTAACCCATGAGGACAAAATGCATTGAGGTGCTCAATGTCACCCTCTCAGTGTCACACTCTCCTGCTAGAAGGGCCCTTCAGGCTGCTCTGGAGCCAAAGGAGGCTGCTGCCTTCTGCAGAGCACAGCTGGAAACCAGTGGCTGGAAATGAAGGGATGTCCTCAGACAGCACAATGAAGCCACCACCAGCTGCCAGGCAGGGGCAAAACCAGAAGGGACTTTGGGAAAGTCCCTGCCCCCTGGGATGTGGCCAGAGACCTGAGTGCCTCTGTCAAAGTGTTCTCCTGGGAGGATCTTTGTCCCAGCTCTGCCCTGGAGGGGCAGCTTTGTGTGGAGTTGTCTGGGTGTGATGTTCTGTGCCAGGCTCAGGGACAGCACCAAGCACCCAGCCCAGATGGGTACAGCTAATACAGAGCATGGAATCAGGGACTGGTTTGGATGGGAAGGGACCTTAAAGCCCATCCAGTGCCACCCCTGCCATGGCAGGGACACCTCCCACTGTCCCAGGCTGCCCCAAGCCCCGTCCAGCCTGGCCTCGGGCACTGCCAGGGATCCAGGGGCAGCCCCAGCTGCTCTGGGCACCCTGTGCCAGGGCCTGCCCACCCTCCCAGGGAAAAGATACCTCCTAACATCCCACCTAACCCTGCTCTCTGTAAGTTTAAAGCCATTGTCCCTTCTCCTGTCACTGTGTGCCCATATGAAAACCCTAACCCTCTCCCTCCTTTCTATAAGCCCCTACAGGTACTGGAAGCTGTAGTGAGATCTCCCTGAGATGTCCCTGATGTCTGCTCCTCATTTCACCTCTGCTCCCTGAAAGTGTTCTGTTTTCCTCAAGATTTAACTGTTCAGGAGCAGCCAAATCTCAGCCAGGACAGGATCTCCTCTGAGCAGGATGCAGAGCTTTGCAGGTTGATTCCCACTGACCCACAGCTCAGGCACCTCATGGTTTAACACCCAAGGTCTCTGTCCAGTCTCAAGTCCACTCTTGGTCCCCTGAGCTGCCTTGCCTCTAGGATAGGCTGTAGTTAAAGAGATTAAAGCAAACAAGGCTGCCTTGCTGCCTGCCACAGCTCATTAGACAACTATTAGGAAGCAGCTCATTAGGATGTAGAAAATGCTGCATTGCTGTTTTCTTGGAGGTTTGTTCACACAGAGCACAACAAGAACTTGGAGGACAATGAGTAGCATGGGAGCCGTGTGACTCCCAGGGAAGGGCTTCCTTGCCATCACTCACTGGTCCCAAACTGGAAACTTTTCCAGCCCTGCTCTGAAGAGCACTGGATTGAAAACCAGCCAGGAGGAAAAGGCTGCACCCTTCGTGTTCTCATCCCTGCCTGGGGGCCGTGGGCTCTGCAGGTGCTGGGGAGGATCTGTCCTGTGCTGAGCACCAGGTGCATGGACCCTGCTGAGGGGGCTGGACTCACCTGCCTGCCCTGGCTCTGCAGGTGGCTCAGGCAGGGATGGTCCTGCAGCTGCTGCACAATGTCCTTGTCACCTCTGGTCCCCAGAGCAAGGCTGGGCCACATCTCTGCCCAAGAACGCTGTTTGTGCCCATTTTCCTCTGCTCCCACCACCCTCCCCAGCTCACGCTGGGCACAGGAGGCTGCTGGAGCCTCTTGCAAAGGAAACAGGAATCAAACTGTCACAGGTGAGATTGCCTTCTCCCAGAAAAGATAATGTTGAGTTTGGACACAGGAAAGGGCAGAGGTTTTGTCAGGCTATGGGCTGCAGGGGTGGGTGGGTAGGACTAACACAGGTGCCTGAGGATTCTGCTGGCCTGGCCAGTGTGGTGGGACAGGAATGGACCTCATCCAGCATTCCAGGGATGTGCTCCCAGCTGGCCCCTGCTGCACAGGCTGGGGGTGTCCTTCTGACACAGGGACCTGGAGAGGGAATTGGTCACAAGGGCCCAAACCATCCCAATTCCCTGAGCTGGCACCAGCACCCACCAGCTGATCCTGCTGTGCCCAGGGCTTACAGGGTGCCCATGAGCCCCTCTAACATTCTCCTGGAGAGAGGAATCTGCCAGACAGGGAGACCCTGGTGCTGCAGAATCACAGAATGATGGAATCTCCTGAGCTGGAGGCACCCCCAGGATCATCCAGTCCCACCCCTGGCCCTGCCCAGACCCCCAACAACCCCACCCTGGGCATCCCTGGCAGCGCTGTCCAAAGGCTCCTGGAGCTCTGGCAGCCTCGGGGCTGTGCCCATTCCCTGGGGAGCCTGGGCAGTGCCAGCACCCTCTGGGGGAAGGACCTTTCCCTGATCTCCAGCCTGAGCTGCCCTGGCCCAGCTCCAGCCGTTCCCTGGGTGCTGTCCCTGCCCCAGAGCAGAGATGGGAGCTGCCCTCGGGAGGAGCTGCAGCCCCTGGTGAGCTCTCCTCTCTCTCTGGACACATCTGGATGTGTATCTGGGTTGCCAGTCCCTGGGAACAGTCATCACAGCCAGCTCTGGCCACCTAAACCCATCCAGACTGCACAGGCAGAGCAGGATTCATCTCCTGGAAGGGGCAGCCTGCAGCTGGAAACCCCCAAACCCCACAGAGCACAGCGGGTCCCCCCTCAGCCACCAGTGTCACACCAGAGAGGGTGACAGCTGGCAGGGGGGTCCTGCTCCTCTCCAGGAAAACCCCAAGGCTGAGGGCACCTGATGGCTCCCACTCTTCCCCAGACAGCAGAGGTTGCTCTCTCTTTTCATGGCTTCTTCTTGTGGTTTGTGACTTCCTCAGAAGCACTTAATTGATTTATAACCCAGTAATCCCTGCCCTCGTTAGGCCAGCATGCCTAATTCACCATTCCCTGCACAGAGCTGGTGCCAGCCCTGCCAGGACCTGACCTGGAACTCTGATGGGCCTCAGAGCTCAGCACCCCTTCAGACCTGCCTGAAGGGCACTGTCCCTGAGGCACAGCAGGGTTTGTGGCACCAGTGCCACCCCCAGGCAGGGCCCAGCTCCCGGGCAGCTCCTCTGCAGGTCTGTGTTCCAGGCACCTGGAGCTCGGCTGCCACAGGGATTTGGGGCATTCTGCCCCATCAAGCTCCCCCAGCCCTTAAAAAGGGCAGCTTGCTCAGGCTTCAAGCACACCAAGGAGGTCTAGTGGCCTTTACTAGGGCATCCACCCATTATTTTCATTGAGCAAACAATATTTGAAACATGATCATAGAATCATAGAATCACAGGGTATCCTGGGCTGGAAGGGATCCACCAGGACTGTGGAGTCCAGCTCCTGGCTCTGCACAGTCCTTCCTTCCAGGCAGGCAGCAAAGATCAGCCTCATCTGATAAATAAAGTCCCCAGAGCCTTTCCAAAACCCCACTGAAGTGTTCAGGGGTCATTCTGGTTGCAGGAATGTCACAGCTGTGACCTGTCCCAAGGTCTTGCAGGATGTGGAGATCAGCCTTGGGCCACTGTGGGGGCACAGAGTTACAGCCAGGAGCAGAGATGTCACCTCAGGGCTCCAGGAATCCTGAGCTGTCAGGGATGGGGGTCGAGTGGGGCTGGTTTTGGGGGCAGGCAAGCCCAGGAGACAATGTGAAAGTGCCTCAGTACCCCAGCAAGAGGAGCAGATGCAGTGATGGCAACCAGGGCCAACAGCCCTGCATGCTTGGCGAGCCCATGGTGATGCCCAGGGTACAGGGCAGATGAAACAACCCCAAACCCAGCTCAGAGCAAGGCCAAGGCCACACCTTTGAGCTTAAATGCACCTTGTGATCCAAGCTCCAAAGCAGGTGGGGCAGAGCAATTAACGTTATGCCGGGCTGGATGGAGCAGCCAGGGCTCCTGGAAGTGCTGGAGCTCCCAGGATGTGATTCCCCAGGCTGCCCTGCACACCTGCAGCTCCCCAGCCTGCCCAGCCAGGGCTCCTGGAAGTGCTGGAGCTCCCAGGATGTGATTCCCCAGGCTGCCCTGCACACCTGCAGCCTCAGAGCCTGCCCAGCTCTCTCCCCAGGCTGGCTGAGCGCAGGGATCAGCAGAGCTCTGTGTTCATTCATTATTCACTCCTTCCTTCCTTGCAGCAGGAGACAGAGAGCCTTTCATGATGAATGCTGTGGTTGTTAAAAATAGTTTACTACAGCTCAAAATACAAGAGCTGACTCTTCCTTCCCTGGTGAGGAGTAAATTGGAGTCACTTCAGTGGAATCTGCAGTGACACACAGGGAGAATGAGAGCAGAGGAGGGCCAGACAATCCCTCCTGGCACCTGATTAGCCCTGTCTGGGCATGGCTCCAGCCCAAAGGTGTCGGCAGCTCCTGCTGCCCGTGCTGAGCAGCCTCACCTGGGCAGCTCGGGGACGGGAACTCCACCGCTGGCAGAACACAGAACCGCCCAGGAGCAGGCACAGAGAGTCTCCAGTCGTGCTCCTGAGTCCTGAACAGCCCCTCTGCTGTTCCCACACCCCAGCTTTCCCGGCACGTGATCACTGAGTTATCCCCTTTGTCACTTGAGACATTTGGGGGTCATTAATGCCGAGGCAGAAGAAGGAACAATTCCCATCTCCCGGTGCCAGCCTGTCTGGAGCACAGCCCTGCCCCCAGCGCAGCAGGGAGAGCCCTGGAGGGGAGAACGTGGCACCACCACATCACCCCACAAAGGACCAAGGGGTGAGGCTGATTTCTGCTCCTGAGGCAGGAATTCACCGAGGTCCTTCCCAGAGCATCTGCTCCATCCATGACTTGTGAGGCTTAGGCTGGACTGAGGGATCCAGGTGATCTTTGCAAGAGCTAAGCAGGGCTCCAGGTGTGTGAGAGGGAGGGGGGGCAGAGGAGAGAGGAGGAGGCAGGAGCAGGAGAGGTGTGTGCATACAGCTCAGTGTGGAGGGCTGTGTCAGCTGTGCTTGCACAGAAAAGCCCTGCTCAGAGCAGTGCAGTTATCAAGGTTCCATTGAAATGATCCTCATTTTATTTCTGAACTGTTTTAGAGAGTCAGGATCCCTGGAGATGCCAGCCCGAAGAGAACACTGCCATGTCACAGGAAACAGTCCCTGCCACAACTCTGTCACACAATCAGCCTGGTGACTGCCACGGGGAATCTTTGTGCTGCTCAGCTCGTGCCCAGAACAGCTCCATGAGGGTTTCTCAGGGAACACTTCCCAGCCCAGGACCCCCAGAGCCTCTGGTGCTCCTTGCTTGGATTCCTGCCTCTGCAGGCACACAGCATCCCTCAGCCCTGGGCAGGAAAAAAACATTAGGCAAAGAAAAGATCAGTGGAGAAGACTTCTCTGGGACTTCAGCCACGAGGTTATTCCACGAGTGTGCAAAGGGACTGAGCTCTGCCCAGCCCCAGGTGAGCTCACCCCTCGTGCTGGGAGTCCTCCGTGGGACAATCCCTGCGGTGCAGTCCCAGGCTGAGCCCTGGCAGGGATTGGGGTGTGCCAGCTCCTCCCATGGCAGGCAGGACAGCCCTGGCAGAGCCTTGGGAAGAGCTCTCGGAGTCGGGGATTTCACACACAGTGCCTGGAACAGCTGCGGAGGGGGAGCCAAGGAAGGCAGGGGCTTCCCTCAGCCCCAGCACGGTGGAGGGGAGCAGCTCCTCCTGCACCCCAGCAGCTCCTCAGACACTCCAGCAGCCCCTCCTGCACCCCAGCAGCCTTGTCTGCATCCCCAAGGAGTCACACTGGCCCCAGAGATGGTGCCTGACAAACAGAGCTGCTGGATGTGGTACAGAGGATAATGCTCCTCATGCCTGGCAGTGATCCATGCACAGCCAGGAAAAGCAGGAATGTGGCAGCAGAGCTACACCAAGGGCGGTGAGAGACACGGGGAGAGCGTTACCCCAGCCCAGGGTCTCGAGGGGAGCCGTAGAGGAGCAGCTGAGGGCCCTGGGTTTGTTCTGAGGTCTGAGCTCGGAGCTCACCGGGGCTGCAGCTCCTCCAAGGGGCACCCGGGGTGCTGGGACCAGCCCCACTGGCTGGAAGTGCCCTCCCTGCCCTGGGCTGGCACCTGTGGATGTCCCTGGGCTCTGTGCCTGCTCTGGGAAGTGTTTGCAGATCCCCTCCAGGGCCACCCCTGCCCACCCTTCCAACACCCTCGGTCCCCTCTCCCTGGCACAGTTCTCACCTCATGAGCTGTAAAACTGCTTGGTGTTAACAAAACAAACCAAGCAGAAGCAGCCCAACTCTGTCCCCAGTGTTCTGGAGCTCATTGATTGGAGCAGGTGGGTGACAATGAGCCCACCCGCAGTGACACTAAAGACAATGCAAATTAACACTTTATTGATTGCTAAGAGCAGCTCCTACTGCTCACAGCAGAGCAGCAGAATGTAATTCCGTGTGATCCCAGAGATCTCCTGCCTCGGGGTCCTCCCTCCCTCTCTCCTGGCTGGATTATTTGTGAACAGCTGAGCTCAGCCAGGCACCTGAGGGATCTTGCTGCAGTGGGTGAGTCCTGTGGAACCTCCCTGGTGTCCACAGGGTCCTACCAGACATAATCTCTGCTTCCCTGGAGAGCCCTTGAAGCTGTGCCGCCACTTCAGAGGGGAATGCTGCTTCCTCCAGGTTTGCCAGGTCACAGCCAAGCAGCCTGGTGCTGGGGAGAGCCCGGTGCTGCAAAGCCAAACTGTGCTTGGGGCTGAACAGGGCTGTGCTGAGTCCAGCAGTGCCACACCCGCCCAGAGCAGGAGCCAGGGCTTGCCACAGCCAGAAAGGCCACGATGGATCTCCTCACATTGCAGGGGGCATTCCTGGCTCTCCATTCAGGGAGCTGGAACACACCAAACCTCTTTAGAAAACTGCTGTGTAAAACTCGGGGTGGAGCTGAAAGCCTGGGCAGTAACAGGTACCCACAGTGGGGAGGAGTTCAGCAGTGCCACACCTGGAGCAGGCCCAGCGCTCGCACTGTGAAAAATGCAGATTAAAAGATTGGCTTTTCGCAAATACTAAAATGAATACTATATATATTATGTATGTTGATTAGTAATGCTGTATTAATCTCTTTTAAAAGTAATAAAAGTTAGACAATTAGAGTTAAGACAATCAACGAGACAATAACAGCAAAGAATTACAGCCCGGGCTGGGTACCTCTTTCTGGGCAAAATGAGCCAGGAAAAGGACCCCGTTAAAAGAGAAGTTACCCCTTAAAAAGGGTAACCTGTTGCATATACAAAACACTTCATGCTTATGCAGATATTTTATTTAAAACAAGAAACTCATCTAGTGCTTGTCAGATGTCTCTCTTAATCTCCCAAAGCGACTTCAAGTCTAAGTCAAGCCTGAAGAAGTTTGTTTCTATTGATAAGAAAGTCATAAATTCCTCCTCTCTAAGAAATTTAAGTGTTCCTGTAATTGTTATCTCTGTGTGAAGAATTTCTTAATTATCTTCTCCTTTTCTTGAGCTAGTAAAAAGAATATCTCACATACATAGTTTCTATTTTAACTACTAAAGCTTAATTTTAATTACAAAACTACATTTACTATATTATTGAAATGTTAATACAGCATAACTTTCTAACATAGCATAATACATAGAGTAAATATCGGTGTAGAGCCATATAATATGTGTTTGTCACACTGCCCCCCTGAGCTTTGGCCAGGCCAGCTCAGAGCTGCCATTCCCTGCCCCCCTGAGCAGCTGCTGCTCAGCAGGACACACCTGGGGTGAGGAAGAGCCCTTCCTGCACCGTGTTCTTCCTGGTCCTGCTCAGAAGTGTGGGAACAAAGCACTGGGGCTGAGGGGTGGGTGACCAGCTCCCCAGGACCAAGAGGAACGTGGTGCCACCTCATATCAGGTGACAAATCTTGGAATGTACAAGGCTCAACAGCTTGACATCAGCCTGTTCCCAGACAGGGCAGGAGAGACCAGGCTCCTGCAGATGCTGTCTGGGGCCCAGCCTGTGCAGCTCAGACCTTGCTGGGAGGGACTGGCCAGCAGCAGAGGCCAGGCTTGGTGGCAGCTGAGAGCTCAAGTGTTGTATCTCAGCATGTCACACTCAGGTGACACCCATCTCTGCCAAACACTTCTGTAGGCACCAGATCTTTTAATTAGCAGCTTCTTCCAGTTAATTAATTTTGGAAAATGCCCCAGGCTCTGAATGAAAGCAGTATTTTCCTAGGACAATGAGGCTCCTCTCCTTCCGAGCAATCATAATTGCAGCAAAGCTTAGGGCAGGTGAGAGGCTCTGTGGGACCCAGAGCACTCAGCAGAGGGCAGGGACCAGATGCCACCTCCATCCTTTGGAAGGGGAAACTGAGGCCCTGGAGCTGCTGTGCCTGTCCTGCCCAACAAGGCTGCAGTGCCTGTGGTTGCTGGAACAGGCTCACCCTACACACGGAGAGCACCCCTGTCACATCCCCAAAGATGTGGCTGTCCGAGGTGGTGTGTGAGGCAGAGATGGCATGGAACCCTGCAGCACTCCTGGGGCCACAGAGAATCACAGAATCATGGAATGGTTTGGGTTGAAAATGGCATTAAAGCTTATCCTCTTCCAAGCCCTGCCACGGGTGGAACTGGAGCAGCTTTAAGATACCTCCCAACTCAAACCATTCCATGTTTCTGTGACTCTTTTCTCTCACTCTCCTCTTGTATGCTCTGACCTGAGGCAGGGATGATCCCCCTTTCCAAGCACCTCCCCCATGTTTGGCTGCTTTAATCCAGGGTGAAAGCCCAGGGTGTGTGAGATGCTGAGGTCTGGCAGTGCCTCTCTGCTCAGCCTCACGGAGGTCACTCACTCCCTCTATCCCTTTCTTTTTCCCAGGATGGGGGGTGTGCAGAGCCTTCTTTCTGCTCTGTGGGTGGCTGCACATCTGAGCAGTGACAGACCATGGCCTGGGAGTGGTTCCACGCTGTTCTCTGGGAAACATTCCCAATTCCATGGGCTGCTGCATCCTAGCAGAAATTGCCTCCCCAGGGATGGCACCTCCTGGATAACTGACAGGGCTGGGGGGACAAGTTTAAGGTGCTGTGAGTCTGCAGGCAGGGGATCACCCCAGCACTTGGCCCTTCTGCACAGCAGTGATTAAATGCCCCTGGGGACCAGGGGAGCCAAAGGGATGGAGTAATTCCTGCCTCTCCAGGGGCCCTGAATTCCTGATGCTAACAGGTCACATTTGTCATGATTTTATGCCTCTGCCAAGCCCCTACACGAAGCAGTGCAGCGATATTGAATTCTTCATAGAACTTATCCTCAAGCTGCCTTAATCAACTGCTGTGTTAATTGCTCTGTGCATTGAATGGCCCTTCTCTAAGATCTCATTCATTAATGAGCAGGAGTTTCTGGATGTTGTTTATATTCATATAATCATAAGGCCATTGGGGAGGTTTGTGGCTGAGCCATTACAGGGCTCTGGAATAACAAGGGCCTGATTCCAGGATATGCTTCCCTGTGTGCATATCTGCCTGTGAGAATCATGGGAGGGATCATTCAGGACAGAAAAGACCTCCAAGATCAAGTCCAACCTTGGACCAAAGAGCTCAGGCCCACCAGACCACAATGAAAAGTGCCACATCTGCTTGTTGTTTGAACACTTCCAGGGATGGTGACTCCAGCACAGGCCTGGCTTAACACGCAACACAACACTTAACCACCCTTTCAGTGAGGAAAGTCTTCCTGGTGTCCAACGTGAACATCCTCTGGCACAACATTAGGCCTCTCCTTGTCTGTTCCCTGGGAGCAGAGCCTGATTCCAGCCTCCTTTCAGGTCATTGTAGGGAGCAGCTCCAGTTCTCATGGCCTCCCAGCATCAGTGGGGTGGTGTCAGGTGAATATCCCAGCACCCATTCTTCCCAGAGCTGTGCTCCTGCAGTCCCACATTCCATTGCCAGAGCTGCAGCTCCTGGGGACAGCTGCCAGGGATGTCTGGAGCTCTGTCCATGCACTGCTGGACACAGACCTCACCACCTTCACAGGGACAAAACCACAGTCAGCAATTTCTGCCTCATCCCCTGTGAGATAATCAAGCTGCTTTAATTTGTGCAGAACCCCTGAGAACTGAAATGTGTGAAAAATGGTGGGACAGCAGGCAGGGCCGGGGCCTAGGCAGTGCCTAGGGTTGGGAGATGTGTATTTTCAAAGAGGAAGGGAGAAAAGCCAACATTAGAACAGGGAGTCCAGGCTGTCACCTCTTCTAGAACAACCCTCATTCTGTGTTTGTGTCACCCTGTGACACTCCTATGTCACAGTGCCACGTCCCACTTCTACAAGGAAGGCAGGACCCAAGATTCAGAGATGCCCATGGTTGAAAAAGAATGGCAAAAGCCAGAAGGGGTCAAAAAAAAAGCTTACAAAGTTTTATAGCTTTATTAGCAAACATGACAGAAACCAGTCTGTGTGTCCCTGTCTTCTACTAGGAAGAGAAATGAAAGAACAAAGGAAAAAAGGGAGGAAGGAGAGAGTGAGAGAGAGCAGAGAGGAGAGGAAAGGAGATCACCAGCCCTGGGTCCAGCATCAATCCAGCCAGCAGGGATTCCAGGGACACCACCTGGGCTCTGTGCAGCACATTTTTATAGGGAAAGATTTGCCTACCCTGGGATTGGGTTTCTCACTTGTCATGTAAATGGTGAACATGTACATCCTGTTCTTCTGGACCTGTCTGGAAAGGTGGCTTTGAGGGTCTTTTGGTGGTCTCAATGCCCCTCTCTTGATCCTTCCCACCCCTTGACTCCACTTCTGCACTAGCACTGTGTATTGTGTGCTCCCCAGGGACCTGAGCAGGAAAATGGGCTCCAGAAAGGAGCTGCCCCACCTCTGTACAGCCCCTTTCCAGTCCCTTTCCAGGCACATCCTGTTCTAACTTCCCTGGCCACCAGTGTTTGAGGCACAGCCACCCTCTAACTCCCTCCAGGCTGCTACACCCAGCAATGGGGTTTTCCATCAGCTCCTTGGGGCAGGACCCTGCAGATCCTCTGACTTTTACAGGTGAATATCTCCACACCAGATGTTGCCAACATTTTGCTGTCCTGCCCTTGGTAAGGCAGATGTGCAGGACTGCACAGCTCACTGTGCTTTTAGGCCTCTGCAATTAGTGCAAGTTGCTAGGCAAAGCAGGCTCTGCACACACCCCCCACACCCCCGTCCCCGCACACGCGGCTGACGGGCGCGCCGGCAGGAGCCTCAGCTTTGGGCAGGGACGCCTCTTGCATCACAAATGCACATTAACAGAAAGTGCAAATGGCCATGTCATAAACAGAGGCAGAGCAGCTCGTGGATGCAATGAGGGCTGGCATAAGGAACACAAATAATCACCCTGAAGCGGAATGAGCAGCACCAGCCCCGCGCCACGTCCGTGTGTGGGGCCAGCTGGGGACCCTGTCCCAGCCTCGCTGCTTGGCAGCCAGGCACAGAGAGAAAGGGACGTGCATTTTAAAGCTGATCTCCTGTCAACATTGAACAACAGGCCCAGGTATTGCTGCAGGAACTCCTCAGGAGCCCTGTTAGCGATCCCACACTCGGCTCACAGAGCTCCCCTTTGCACCAAGGTGTGGAGCTGGAAGGGTTAACAGTTGGACTCGATGGCTGTTGAGGTCTTTTCCAACATTATTGATTCTGTGATCCTCAGGTCAGTGCCCTTGTGGCTGCAGAACATGATGGGGAGCAGGAGTTCAACAACAACCTTGAGATGTTATCAGAAACCCCAGCTGTGGAATGCAGAATCACTGCTGGAAAGAGAGGCTGTACCTTGGGAACCCTGAACCCAGCCCCAAAGTGCAAAGCCTGCTTTTAGAAGGATCACAAATATTTGGCTTTTTCTCCTTGTGAATTCCTTGCTCCTGTGGGTAACACAATCTCACTGGCAGCTCTCCCACATCAAAGGGCAGCAAGGCGAGCTTGTTCCAGCTGCAGAACCTCTCAGAACAGCAGTGCCCAGACATGCAGCAGCTCTGCTCCAGGGACTCTGCAGTCCTGAACAAACAACAGACAATCCCGTGCCATGGGACCCACAGCACTGTGTCAGGACACAGGTGAGATGAGTTGTCAGCCCCTGGCCAGACCCTTCCCATTTTCTGGGAATACTTATGAGAAGCCAGATGTAGGGCTAGGGTGGATCCCTTCCCAAAGCTAAAGAGCCTCTTACCAGCCCATCTGAGCTCGCTTCAAGCCCATCTGGAAGTTGGGAGGTTCCAAGGCTCCTGCAGCAGCTGAAGGCAAAGGCAGGTGGGCTGTGATGAGGCTTTGTGTGTTGACAGCTCTGGTTCTGGGTACAGAAAATCCCAAGCAATGAGCCTGATTGCAACATGTGTGGCTTCAAACTGACCTTTCTTCAACCAGACTGATTTCAAAAGCTGTCAAGCAGAGGAAGGCTCTGATCCTGCTCCTTTCCTCTGGAGAGGGTCAGGATGAGTGGGGCCATTTCTGTGACCTAAAAGCATTGAACCTTTATAGACACTACCAAGTCATGGCCCAGGCTCTGGAGAAGGGTTGTATATAAACCCAGGTCAAAGGCAGCTTTTCCAGAAGAGAAACTAAAATTCTTTGAATACCTGGTCTCTGTTTGACTTAATTTGTTAAATTTTGGGTCTCTAAGATTTAGGTGTTGCTGGGACAGTCAGGACTTGAGCCCCTCCTCAACCTCCAGCTTTCCAAGGAAATTCTGCCAGGTTTCAGGAGGCCAGGCCAAAACCAGCTGTGAAAAGCAATTGGAAGAAAATCTTAATGTTTAAAGAGATGACAGTTCAGCTTTACTGGGCTTTCTAAGGTTTGGGATGCAGACACATCCCAGCAAGCAGAGACTGTGTGTTTGCTGCTCTTGTCCCGTTTCTGTGCCACTGCACAGTGCCAGCAGAAACCCAGAACCCCACCCTGTATTGCTCTCCACAACCTTCCTGCTGTCCACCCTTGGGGAGTTTCGTTTGGTGTCACTCTCTCCTCCCTGGTAATGACTGACACAACTGCCAGAAACAGCCTTGAGCTGTGCCAGGGAGGCTCAGGCTGGCTATGAGGGAAATTTTCTTCACAGAAAGGGTGGTCAGGCACTGGCACAGTGCAGGGCAGTGGTGGAGTCACCATCCCTGGAAGTATGCAGAAATCAAGAGGATTTTGGAGTAGCTTCAGGGGTGCCAGGTTTACATGAAGACATTCCTGTTCTTTCCCCTGCCAGACCCTCTAAGAAGATGCTGATTTCTTTCTCCATGGGAACCGAGAAGATCAGGGTCCAGACACATCTCACATGGCTGCAGCACCTCTGTCATCAGCTGGTGACTGTTACGAGCAATCTGAAATTTTAAAATTAAACCCAGAAGTTCAGCTGAAGAATCTCACCCCGTGACTCCTACCTCACACTCCATAACTCCTAGCTCAGTTACAGTGGTTCTTTTAGAAAAACCACCTGATTGCTGCTTGAATGCTGAAAAGCCTTCCTGGCTTCCAGCAGTTCTCTCCACTGCCTGCTACAAGTGTCTTCCCTAATTCCAGTCCCAATGTTCTCTCTCTGGCTGTGGCATTAAAGAGCTGCCCAAATCAGAGATGTTCTCCCTGTGATCCTGGCGCCTTCCCTGTGATGAGTTAAGCAGTGAGATCTCCATTCATCTTCACAAAAACACTGATCTTGCACCCCAGGAATTTTTATTCAGTGCAGCAGTGTCTTCCAGGTGTTGCTGAGGACCCGTAGCTCATCTCAGCAGAAGGACATCATTAAATCAGGGCACTCCTCAGAGTGGAGGCTCCTGCTCATGGCTGGCACTTCTGGGCCACAGGGGATTAGCTGGGGAGCGTTTTGAAGCCATGGAAAAAATCTGCATCTTAAAGACATTATTTAAATTCAGTTCAGCCCAAGCAGCCCTAATGATGTTACCCACAATATATCTTAATTTGATGTTGGTAATAAAGTTCAGTGTAGCTGGAGCACTATCATACCAATGTACCAACATACAAATGAATGTTACCTATGTCATTTAGTACCTCTGGCTGTTAAGGTGTCACTTAAGCCATATATTTAATAAATAGGTCTTTTTATGACTATAATACTGATAAGTATTCAACTAATTTCCATGTATGTTGCATTCTATATGTTGCCTGGGATTTTACCAAGGCCGTCACCAATAGCAACTGGGACAAGGAAATAATAAATTCAGGGGGCATTCAGAAAGATCTACAGTGTGGAATCACTTTGTAACAATACAGGAGACATTAATCACATCGGCGGCTAACGGGAGGGCTTGATGCGATCAGTTTAAATCCCCTGTGATAGGAAAAGAAACCTCTCAGTGCCCAGCCCCAGATCTCCTCTCAAACTGGAGTAAAACTCGCCTGGAAACTTTTGCCAGGTTCACGATGCCAGCCTATTTTTGTCTCTGCAGCCTGCGCTGCCTGGCTCTGATCAGGGAGCGCTGCAGCAGCGGGAGGGAGGGCTTCAGAGCCCTGTGGAGTCACAAAAGGTGCCAGAGAGCTACATCTTCTGGCCTGTTCCAGAACTGAGCCGCGCTGCCGCTCATCCTGCTCATCCTGCGCGGACGGGACCCGGCTGGAGCCGGCTCCTGCCTCCCCCGAGCCTGCCCCACCGTGCTGCGGCCCCGCTCCGCCGCCGCCCTCGCTCGGCCCGGGGCTGCCATCCGATTTTAATCGCTCCCGCTCCAGCGGGGGCTGCAGGGATGGCCCGGCAGCAGCAGGGACAGCCGGGAGATAGATCCCTGCCAGGGGGGCAGCCTCGGCCGGAATGAGCATCCCCAGCCCCAAAACCCCCCGGTACCGTTTCGGGGTCACTCCCTCTGGGGATTCATTGCAGCGCGGTGCTCCCGCGGGACGCGCTGCCAGGGGTGCGACATCGCAGCAGGGATGTGTCACCTGCCCGGGGTGGCCTTCAGCAGCTCATTTCTGTGCCTCGTTACACCGAGAGGGCAGCCCCACGCTGAAGCCGGTAGTGGCTTCTCAGGCCAGTCAATGACACAAATCCCCTTTCCCGGAGCTGGGAACACAAAACTGGTCAGGACAGCTCCGGGTGAGCCCCAGAGTTGTGAAACACCCTCAGCTGGAAGGGACTCACCAGGATCATGGAACCAGCTCCTGGCCCTGCCCAGACTCCCAACAGCCCCACCCTGGGCATCCCTGGCAGCGCTGTCCAAAGGCTCCTGGAGCTCTGGCAGCCTCGGGGCCGTGCCCATTCCCTGGGGAGCCTGGGCAGTGCCAGCACCCTCTGGGGGAAGAACCTTTCCCTGATCTCCAGCCTGAGCTGCCCTGGCCCAGCCCCAGCTGTTCCCTGGGTGCTGTCCCTGTCCCAGAGCAGAGATGGGAGCTGCCCTCGGGAGGAGCTGCAGCCCCTGGTGAGCTCTGCCCTCAGTGTCCTCTGCTCCAGCTGAACATTCCAAGTGCCCTCAGCTGCTCCTCAGCCAGGAGAAGACAGAGGGCTGGTAAGGAACGGGAAGAGGCAGGCCCACATTGCCTCGCCATCTGTCACCTGTGTGCTCAGGGCAGTGGCCCCTGTGAGGAGCTTCCCCAGCTGCACCAGCAGAGCTTGGGACAGAGCTGGACAGGCCCAGCTGCTGTGGGAGGGAAAACTGGCACATTTGTTCTGAAGGACCTCAGTCAATTCAACTTTGCATCTTCCTGCTAGGACACCTCCAGGGATGCATTTCAGATGGATCACCCCATCCCTACAGGAGCCACCCCCAGACCTTGGCTCCACAGCCCAGCTCCCTGTAGCAGGCACAGCCAGCTGATCCACACCCCTGGCACCCACAGGACCTACAGCTCCAGACTCCTGTAGTGCTTCCCAAGTTCCTCTGAGGAGCACCTTTGGTGTGTGAGGATGTCACAGGTGGCCGAGCTGGGGGAGCTGCTTTGAGTACAACTGGGGAGAATGCAAAAGGAAAAAATGACTGTCTGCTTTCTTAATAAATACAGAGAGCAAACCAGATGTGGAAAGCAGGTCCTGTGTGCCCTGGCTGAGGCACAGCACACACATTGCCATGTCCCTGCAGCCCCTGCCTCCCTTGCCCACAGCATGGGTGTCCTTCCCCCCTGTCCTCCAAGCTCACTCCATGGCTCCTGCCCTGCCTCTGCTCCTGAGACCCTCCCTCACACACAGCTCTGCCCCTGCCCCCATCTCTTTCCTCCTGCAGGAGCTTGGCTGCACACACCTGAGCATCCCTGCCACTGTTCTGTGCTGAAACTGTCACTGTCCCCAAGACCTGGAACTCCCTGTCCCCACAAGCCAGCTCCCTGTACCTGCCAGGCCCCTCCATGTCCTGCATGTACAAACCCTGACAGCTGCACCCAGCAGCACCCCCAGCTCCCTCCTCTGCCTCCCTGGCACCTTCCCCCAGGACACCCCTGCTTGCTCTGGGCAGGCACCAACCCCCTCCTCAGCACAGGCTGCTCCCCCCCCGGGGCTGCAGGGGTCTCCTCCATGGAATTCAGCAAACTCCACTTGGTTAAACAGGGCCTGGACCTGGATCCTGGCAGCCACTCTCCTGTTCCCAGGGCCAGGAGGAGCCCTTCCCACTCCCTGGAGAAGGGACAGCACTGGAGGTGTGCCCAAAGCACAGCTCTGAGAGCCCAGGGCTCCCTGTGGGGAAGGCATTGTGCACAGACTGCCCAGCTCACAGAGAAACAGCACCCACCCAGCGCCTGCTGTGTGTGTGGAGTGTGGAGAGCTCACACTGCAGGCCGTGCCTTGCCAGAGTGCTGCCACCAACACTCGACATAATCCTGTGCCCAGCCAGGGTAAATCTGGAGCCCTCTGTGCCATCACAGAGGTCTCTCACCCTTTGCAATTCAGAGATTCTATGGAGCAGACTCTGTCCCCAGTTCAGGCAGGTTTTCAGCAGTCAGTGCAGCAGGCAGGGTGAGCTCTGTGGTGCCCAGTTATGGGGACATTGTTCCATGGTGAGTCTCTCTAATGTATTCCTTGCATGGTGCTGCATTTAAGCCACTCATTTCTGTGCCCAGTTCGCAGCATACCAATGAGCCAGGGCTGGAACAGCAAGGTCAAGCCTGAGCAGAGCTCTCCTCAGCCCTGGGAATGGTTCTGGCATGTGCAGGATGTGGTGCAAAAACAGGGCCCTGCTACTTTTCCCTCCCTGCAGCCATCCCCATTCCCCAGCAGCGTTGGGAATGCTGTCCAAGGAGGCTGGATAGAGGCAGGACAAAGCTCACAGGGACACCTGGCACAGGGGACACTCCTCAGGGGTGTTTGCAGCAGCAGCAGGACCCATTTGCCCTCAGGGAAATGATCCTTTCCAAGCTCATCCTGGCAGCCTGCTCAGCTCCAGGCTGGTTCACAGATCTGCCAAAGACATGGCTCTCAGAAGACAAGTCCTTCAGGTGACACTGATTCCAGGGAAAAGGATCTCATGGACCATCCTGGATGCACCTTGCAGCAGCCCAGGCTAGGCCAAGCTGGTTTCCAGGACCTGTTCTCCTGCAGTGTCACAGGTCTCCTGCAGGGCTGGATGCACTCACCTGGACTGGGAGGGGAAGACTTCACTCCACAGGCTGCTCCTGAAGAGACAGGAGCAAGGCAAAACTGGTAGGGCAACTTCAGAAAGACCCTTCAGAAGATGGACAACCACAGACAAAACATTGGAACACAACCAGTGCTAAAACTGGGCCCTTTCCCACCGTGTGGGCTGGGCAAAGGTGCTCTTTGAGGGAGAGCTACAAACCATCATCCACAGGCACTCTGTGCCTGCAGACCAGGGCCAGGAGCACCACAGCTGCCTGAGGATAAAGGGTGCTTCCAAGCAAAGCACCCAAAGCAAAGCAAAGTCTTCATCCAGGGGGATGGCGTACTCGGGCTGCAGCTGGATGCAGCATCTTTCCCCCAGTAACCCCAGCCCTGGCTGTCCATTCCAGATGGGCTGAAAAGGTAAAATCCTGTGCAGTTTGCCAGCACTGGCAGCTCTCCTGCATTTCCATTGGCCAGCTCAGACAGCTTTTCCATGACCAAAGGGCTGAGCTTCAAGCTCCTTCTTCATTCTCAAAGGATCCCAGCACGGGTCAGGCTGCAAGGATCATCTGCTCCATCCTGTTCATTCCAGAGCTCAGGCACAGGATTATGAGCAAAGCTCCACACTGGCACCTCTGCTCACACCCAAATCTTGGCCACCAAGCTGCCAGAACAAGCCTCCTCACATGGACCCAAGGGAAAGCTCTCATCTGGGTGGTAGATGCCACCATAGATGCCACCACCAGCTCCAAGTAGTTAATTTTATTCTCCCAATGGGAGAAAAAATTGATAGGAAAATCTGGTCTGGCAATTTTAAAATGCTGTATTTGCTGGCAAAATCCTGTGTCAGAGGACATGTTCCTGAGTCCTGTAGGTCAAAATGCATCCAAGGAGAGAGTGCAGGTCCTGGGCACATGGACACACATCTAGTGCTGGGTGGTTTTGTTCTTGGGGCTGAGCAGCTTTTGCAGGTCCCACTGCCTTTGCTATTGCCACTTCTGGCAGTTCTGTTCTCCAGAATCTATCGTGGAGAGTGT
Source organism: Ploceus nigricollis (assembly GCA_013399945.1). Lineage (NCBI taxonomy): Eukaryota > Metazoa > Chordata > Aves > Passeriformes > Ploceidae > Ploceus > Ploceus nigricollis. The sequence goes on along the minus strand of VXBC01002734.1, from coordinate 49,797 downwards.
TACAGTCAGTAATTACTGAGCTGCAGTAGAGCTAATTGCCTCTTCTCTAAAGATTTATCAGTTCCATGGAGCAATTCATATTAAATACCTGCAAGTGAGCTACTCAGGGTTGCATTTGTTAATTGATTTGAGTTGTTTCTATTAGAGACAGAGCTGTTCTGCTGCTCACTGGAATAATGCTGAGTCATTCATTTACTCACACTGAAATTTTCCCAAATAACCAAGCTCTGCCTGGTGGGAGCAGCTGTGACTGTGCTCTCACAGCATCTGCCATGGGAGGTCTCTCAGCTGCACAGGTGTCCCCTCTTGTCACCCTGTCACAGCAGTTGTCCTGGTCCTGTCACATTTGTCTTCTTGAAGGNTCCAACCCACACCAGCCTGTGATTCCCTGATTTTTTGATTCCATGGTTTCATGGGTCATTGCTCACAGGAGGCTGCTGTGATCCACAGCCAGACTGACGTGCCTGAGAGCTTGGAGGGTGCTGGGATCAGGCCAGGACTGTGTGTCCAAAACTCCTGTAGGAAGCCCATAGGCTGCAGCCACACCCATCCTTGGCAAGAATTTCAAGGAAAATTTTTGCTCTTAAGAAAGATGTGCAGGAAAGTGGCAGTGCCCAGGGAGCATTCCAGCCCCTTGGACAAGGACATGAAAAGCTGCGGGACACACCCCAGGTGTGCGTGAGATGGACCCAGTGTGAGTGTCCAAAGCAGCCTTGTGCTCCCCACAGCTCTGGAGAACGTGGTTGGCCTGGGAAGTTCTGTGGGCCTCAGTTCCTCTGTGCCACAGCCTTTCCAGCATGTCCAGGGCTGGGGACAGACCACAAATGTCACCCAGGACTTGTCTGTTGTCTGTCCCAGGCTGGGGCTCCCTCACAGCACTGCTGCTGCTTTCCCAGGTCAGACCCATGTCCTGGGCCAGGTGAGAATTAAGCCCATCACAGATTAGAAAGTGCACCTGACCAGACCCAGAGCATCCATTGCTGCCTCTGTCTTCTTGTCCAGCCCAGACTCTTCCCTCCCTAGTGAAGCATTTGCCCCGAATGTCCCAGAGCTCCATCCTGCCCTGCACAGGTGAGGAGCCTTTCCCAGCACAGTGGGAGCAGGTCCTGGGCCTGTTGTTTGGGGTTTGGAGCTGGGCAGAGCTCTGCATCCAGCCCAGCAGGGCAGCTCCAGGGCAGGCCAGCAGAGTCGCTGAGCCTGAACCCCACCCAGGCAGGGCCTGGCAGTGAGCTCTGCCATGCCCACACGTTTGGGATCATGGTTTGTCCATAGGACAAAGCAAAATGAAGCCTCCTCCATCTGCCCAAGCCTGATCAAACAGTGACAGCCAGGCATCACTGAGAGCCTCATGTGCAGGAGATTTGGACAGGTCAGGTGGATTGTGGAGCCACTCCAGTGACTGGGAATGCCAGAGATGCTTTAACCCCCATGGAAACTGGGCTGTAATGTTGGGAAAATACTGAGAATGGGTATATAAAATAATGAGTATAAAATAATGAGAATGAGAAGAAGAACAACCAGAAATTAATGAACAGCATCTAAGGCAAAAGCAGAGCTCCAGCAGATCATGGAACACAGCTGACAGAGGCAGAAGGGCACAGAGTGTATTTCAGGAATGAACAAACCCACTGACATTTCCTTCTGCTCCATTAGGGAGCAGAGGCGAGGCAGGAGTGGGGGAAGCAAAGCAGATGCAAGAGCCCCCTCAAACAAAGCTCGGCAGTGGGGCTGGCCTGGGGCCATGGGGTACATCCCCAGTCCTGGGCACACCAGTGTACTGCATGTTAAATATTAAATCTATCAATGTGCAGGAGGATGGCACTCTGAGTGTCAGAACCACAAAAAGACATTACTGGAAGGATTGATTGCTGTGTTTTTTTAATAATAGAAGCCCCTAATTAGTGCATGAAAGGCCCGTGATAGCAGCAGCCTGTCTGAGTTTTATTAAAACATCTGATGCATTGTCTCACAAAGCCACACTTGAAAAATTAATTCAAACTGACTTGGCTGTAGCTGGAGTCACATGGGCTGGGGATGAATGGAGATCCAGGGAGTGCAATAATAACCCCTTATCTGTGGCACAGAGCTCATTTCTACCCAAATGAACCCTGCTTTGTGCCGAACACGGGCAGCTCTTCCCTCACTTTGTCAGGCAGGAGTGCCTCCTGCGAAGCCACTGAGTGCCAGTGAAACCCACCCCGAGCCTGGAGAGCTCTTTGTTCTCCGTGCCATCAGTATCTGTGCAAAGGAGGCAGCTTTTGGAAGTGTCAGAGAGGACACAGCTGCAGTGTTTGCTGGCTGCCTGCCTGCCTGGGAATGCCTGCTGTCTGTAACTCTCACAACTTCCCTCTCAAGTCAGCTGATACCTCATGTTTTTTCGTCAAGCCCCAGCTGCTGAATCTGTGTTGTTTCCTCAGAATATCAAAAGTAGATTTCCAGCCTTTCCTTTGTCTGAAAAAAACATGGAATATTGCAGAAACCCTTTAGTGCCCATTAAGACATGTGCACTGGGTAACTGTTGATTATTTTCTGCTGGTTTCTCTGTGTTTTTTGATGTTTTCCCAGTACTTTCTCAGCGTGCAGGTCTCTACTTTTGGATGTTGAAGGGAATCATGATGATTTTCATTCACCTTTAATGGTTGCTCTCCTGGTAAAATGTCTCAGTACCCCAATAAAGGTGCAGAAGTTGTCCCACCTGGCCCAGCACATGCAGGGAATGGTTAATTAGCAGTCAGTCGTCACAACAAACAGCCTTTAGTAACACTGGAGAGTAAAAATTATTTCCCTGTACCTCCAGCATCCATATGAATAATGAATCCATTTGCAGGACTGAGCATCAGCTCATGAATGAAACCTCAACCAAGGAGCACTGAGAAATACAACAAAAATTAATCACTGTGAGCTGTTTTCATACAGGCACAAACTCCGAGCTCAGGGGGGACCATTGCTCAAGCCGTGCAGGAGAATGAGTCTAAGGAAGATTGTCACAAGTTTTCCACCCTAGCAGAGATGAGGAAGGTTATAAAAAAGCTCTGTTCTCCTTTGCAGTCTCTGTTCCCATTTTTGCAGTCGGGGTGTGTGATTACAGCAAACTTCTGAGCTGAAATTAAAGACTTTCTTTAGAATCTCCTGTTTAAAAATGGAACATGGCATGCGGATGAATATTTTCTATCATGTTTTATTGTGAAAAATGTCAGCCAAAAGCTTCAGCCTCACGTAAATAAAGAATCACATCAGTTTGTCAAGTATCAGAACTGCTTTAATGCCTTCTGCTTTCTTTTTTGAGCATATTAGAGCAACCAGAGCTAGGAAATGATACGTGTAGGATTCCTTGCTATCAGCAGATCAGAAAAACGTCAGATAAAAGTAGCAACATATTTTGGTATAAAGAGTTCCTGGAGGTTTGAAAGCTTCCCTGGAGATGGCACCTACAGCTGAGGATGAGCCTTGTTTGCTCCATCCAAACCAGAACAAGCCCAGAGTTCCCAGCAATGGAGAAGACAAGGGAAAAGGCTTTTTCCTGGAGAGAACTCCAGCACAGGGTAATTCCAATGCCTCTTCCCAAATTCCTTGCTGTTGGAGAAAGCTTATGAGGAAGAGCCAGAGCCAAAGCAATGGAATGCTGCTGGCAGGCAGGCAGAGGGCAGGCTGGGAGCTGGCTGTTCCCAGGATGAGGACATGGAGTGCTGTCTGTGTCCCCTGCAGCTGAGGGGACCTGGCAGGTGCCACCCAGGAGTTCCCTCAGCTGAGCTGCTCCTAGGGAAGGACACACGGGATGGGCTCGGACCTCTTCCCACCTGGAAGCTGCTGCCATGGTGATGAGGCCGGTCTGGGAGAGTTCTGACACTGCTCCTGGGAATGTCCTCAGCTCCTGTGGATATAGGAGTTGGACTCAGTGCCACTTGTGGGTCCCTTCCAGCTCAGGATCTCCTACAATTCCATGTAGTGTTACCATTTTGGGTTCACCCTCACGCCGAGGTGTTCTGGAAATTACCAAGCTATAAACTGCCATTTATTTTCCTAACAAAGGTTTTGGTCTGGCTCAAATGGCTGGGCTAAGCTTTAGGGAGGCGAAGGGGCCCCTGTCCTTCAGTGGCTGGGAGCTAAGGCAGGCCCTTCACCACTGTGCAGCCCTGTCACTGTCACACCCATGGAGAAGTGTCCTGCCCCCACTGCCCTGCCAGTCACAAGCAGCTGTTTCTGACTTAATAAATGTTCTGGTTTTCCCCAAAACAAGTGCTGAAGGCTCTGCCCACTCTTTTGGTGGGGATGAGAGGACAAATCTGTCACAGCCCTGCTGCCCATCAGGCAGGGTCACCACATCAGAGCCCTGGGGGATGAATGCAGAGCAGCCATCCCAAAGAGCCCATAGATCCTCCTGGACACTGAACACCCCACACCCTGCTGCCCCTGGGGTCACAGCCCACAGCTCTGTGTGCCACCACAGCAGCCACCAAACCCCAGAGCAGAGCTGAGCCGTTCTCCTTCACTGGCCAATCTCTGCTGTGCCAGCCCAGGGGCACCCAGGGAAGGGACTCCAGCACTGCCCTGGCAGCTGTGCCAATGTCTGACCACCCTTTCCATGCAGAAATTCCTCCTGGTGTCCACCCTGCCCCTCCCCTGGCCCAGCCTGAGGCCATTCCCTCTCCTCCTGTCCCTGTTCCCTGGGAGCAGAGCCCGACCCCCCCGGCTGTCCCCTCCTGTCAGGAGCTGTGCAGAGCCACAAGGTCTCCCCTGAGCCTCCTTTTCTCCAGGCTGAGCCCCTTTCCCAGCTCCCTCAGCCTCTCCTGGGGCTCCAGCCGCTTCCCAGCTCCGTTCCCTTCCCTGGATATGCAGATGCTGAGCCGTGCCTGGGTTCATTCAGCTGCTACACACACATCCTCCAGGATAACGCTCCTTGCTCACCATTCCCACCTCGCCCTGGCTGTGGATCATCTGCGGCAGCCAAAACGAGGAGTATTGGCAGCAGGAAAGGTGTGAAAGTGCAGAACTCACTGCATCTCTCCGCCTGAGAACCCCGACCCCACAGGAAACCCTGCCCAGGAGGGAGAAGGGGGAATCCCAGCCCAGCCCAGCCCATCACCCCGGGCTGTTAAATCTGGAGCAAATTGCGTGTATTATTACTTTTTCTTTCCTAATTGTTACCTCTTGTGCGGCTGGAGCAGGGGCGATACCCGGGAGCAAAGGCCTGGAAATAACCAGCGACGGGACTTCCAAATCACTGCCGGCAATTTTAGCGGCCCTGGAGTGAGGTCAGCTGAGGCAGAGTTAAACCTGCAGCTTTCCAGGCAGGAGCTGTAGCGAAGGAAAACCCCAGAGAGCTCAGCAGGATCCCAGGAAGAGTTGTATTGTAAAAGCAGGCGTGCCCCATGGGACGAGAAGTGAAGGATGTCCGAGGATATCAGAAGGCTTTTGAGATGCTGAACATCTTTATTGAATCTATACTAAAATACATTAATAATATATGAAGAGAGGCTATGCTACATACTTACTTCTGACTTACCTATCTTAGACTAACATAACTCATCTCGTGACCTTCAATCCAAGTCCAGACACAGCTGGACCAGGATTGGTCATTGAAGATAAACAATCTCCATTTCACATTCCACAGGGAAGAACAGAGAACAGAGATAAGGATCATTTTCCTTTGTCTGCAGCTCTTTCCTGTCTTTCCCAGCAAATCTTTAGGGAAAGTTTGTGCCCTGTTCTCCTCTTAGAGAGGAGCGAGGCAGCAGAGTTGAGCGGGCACTTCCAGTCTGGTGAGGCACTGCCGAGTTAGGAAGGTGAGGGGTACAAAGAGACTGGGGGGGCTAATCCACCTGGGAAAGTCATTTCCAGTGTGCCAGCAGCTCCCTGTGGGGCTGCCTTCATCATCACAGTGACTCCGAGGGGCCTGGGAACGCTGGGGATGCTCCCTTGCAGTTTCTGCAGGAGAGAATCAGGATCATGGAATCAGCCGGGGGCCGGCGCAGCTCCCACCGGGCACTGCTGGGAGCCCGCGGGGCAGTGCTCATGTGCTGCTGATGTCTGGTGTCACACTGGGGTCACATTCCTTGAAATAACACGGAAAAACTCCCACGTGGCATCCCAGAGTTCAGCATAGCCCAGAACCTCCTTCCTCTGCGTGTCTGGGACCAGTGTGGGACCCCCTGGAGCACTGGATCCAGCCCTGGGGCCCAGCACTCCTAGGACCTGGAGCTGCTGGAGCCAGTCCAGAGGAGGCCATGAAGCTGCTCCTGGGCTGGAGCCCCTCTGCTCTGGAGCCAGGCTGGGAGAGCTGGGGGTGCTCACCTGGAGAGGAGAAGGCTCCAGGGAGAGCTCAGAGCCCCTTGCAGGGCCTAAAGGGGCTCCAGGAGAGCTGGAGAGGGACTGGGGACAAGGGATGGAGGGACAGGACACAGGGAATGGCTTCCCACTGCCAGAGGGCAGGGATGGATGGGATATTGGGAACTGGGAATTGTTCCCTGGGAGGGTGGGGGGGTTTCAAGATGAGCGCTAAGGTCTCTTTCAACACAAAGCACTCTCTGAGTCCATGATATGATTTCATGAGTATGAAATCTCATGAAAAGGCCATGGCAGGAAGAGGAAAAGCTGGGTCCAAAGGGATGGATCTTAAACTCAGGAGTGAGATCCTGATACCCACCCAGTGACCCCCCCATCCTGGCACAGCAGCACCAGGGTCCCATGCCAAGGTTTATCCCCAGTCAGTGCAACAAATCCAACCCAGCACCCACAGAACTTGGGGTCAGCCCCAGAACGTCACAGGAAGTTGCTCCTATCACTGCCCAACTCCCTGGAATACCTCCTGGGAATCCTGGGACCTTCAGGAGCTTCGAGCTGAGCCACAGAAGGCATCCAACAGATGGAGGAGTCTGATTCCCACACTATCCCTTCTCATGTTTCCCAAAGAGGAGCTGTCACCATTTCAGACCAGTGACACCCCAGCCTCCTCTTTCTGTCCCATGCAGCAGCAGGGAGACACTGGAGTTCTGGCTCATGCAGCTGCAGCTCTGTCACTGCTTCCTGTGCTGTGAGACATTCCCAAGTAGTTTTTGACCCAAGGCTCCCTTGGGAATTGGCTGTTTTCAGCACCCCCTCTGGGCACAGGCAGCTCACCGGGTTAAACTCCAGCTCCCAAGGCCACGCCAATGGCTAATGAGGCATTAGAGGTGGTGTCCCTTTGCAGGACAGTTATGCTAATGAATGTATTCCCAAGGTGCTCCTGCCTGGAATTCCAGCATCTGCAGGTACCTGGAGGCAGGGATGGATGCTATTCCTCAGGGCCTGTGCAGGGAGGAGTGGCCCAGATTTGAGGAGTGGGTGGGATGTGGAAAGTCAATGTCAGAACAACTAACCAGTGCTTCTAAAAATTGCCCCCAAATTAATAGCTGTCCACAGCTAGAAAATAATGCAGTACTGAGAACTTTTATTTGCTAAAATATAATTTTTGGAAAAAAACCCCAAAGATTAAACCCTTATTTAGTGAGAACATGACAGCACAAAACAACTCTTTGAAGTGTGACCAGGTAGAGAAGCAGAGCTGCAAACACTGCCCTGCCAACATTCCGCATGCAGCGCCGTGCCTGAGCCCTCACAGCCAGGATTGCCTCGCTCAGAGACAGCGCAGGACAACAACAGAGCTAAATGAGGATAAATTACACCAGAGGCACAATGGACACAAGAGCTGGTCAGTCATCCCCAGCAGCAAATTATTTACAGCAAGAACCTGCTCCTCATGGGCTTGGCTGTTGTGGATGAGGGAGCCACCAATGGAATGCTGATGGGATTTACCTTGGAGCAGTTTAGTTACCCAGAGAGATGGGAGAGAGGTGGATGCATGGATGGATGGATGGATGGATGGATGGATGGATGGATGGATGGATGGACGGATGGAAGGATACATAATACTGTTGCATAAGCTTTGTGTCCTTAGAAAATCAGATAAAAAGTTTTTATTTTCTAAGAGGACACATTCCATTAGATTACCAAGCCAAACTTTCACCTTATTGGAGGAAACTGAGATAAAAGCAATTAGTAATAATAACCACTAATGCCTTTCTTTGGTCAAATGTCATTGCTGCTGCTGGGTTCCCCATCAGCTGTGCTTTCAGACACACCTGAGAAACAATTAAATTCCCTTTTGTAGTGGTGGCCTCATAAATTGATGAGCAGCCAGGTGCCACCACCAAGGACAAGACTCACAGCAATAATCTTTAGGAGTTTCTG
>VXBC01002734.1:22089-41535 GCA_013399945.1 Ploceus nigricollis | reverse complement strand
TGGATGGATGGAGGGATGGATGGATGATGGATGGATGGAGGGATGGATGGATGAATGGACAGGCAGACACACAGGCAAGAAGATACCCAATCCAATATCTGTCTTTCTTTTAAGTGATGGTATTTACAGAGGACTTCTAGAGAATTGTACAATACCAAAATGCAGAATTATACTCAGCAGTTTCATTGGGCAATTGAACCAATTACAAAGGTGAAAAAACCCCAGCCAGGGCTGTCCTGGAGTGAGGTGCTCTAACAGAATGAGGCATTTGCAGAAGACACAAACACATCTTTCTTCTCTCATACAAATTAAAACTTACTCTGAAGGCCCCAAACTGCTCCACTTGCAACTCAGCACAAAAGTGGGCTCATCCCAACTAGGAAACTATCAAACATCATTCATTGCCAACATAAAAAAAACTCCCACTAAAGGAGCAACAAGTGGCTCAGCAGATCACTGCAGAAAGCCATCATGTGCCTCTTATAGCCTCAAAATTGATTATCCACAAACCAGCAACATATGGAGTGGGGGTACTTCATCAGAATTTGAGAAATTACCCAGGAAATCATTTGATTGTTTTAGAAACCTTGCAAAGAAATTCACAGAAAGATGTTGACAGTGCAGGGATGACCCTTTCCAACCAAATTTATATAGAACAAATTTCTGAACTGGAATCAAGAGGAATTTGGGAAGATGGGCAGGGAGTTAGAAGAAAGAGGAAGAGCTGCTCCCACACTGCTCCTGAAGGACACAGTAAATGGTGGAATGGACAGAAAATCCAAAGGCACCTGGGAAGTGACAACTGTCCTTCTAAAAGGGAGATCAGCAGGTTGGACCATGGCTGTGCCAGGCAATGTATTCATGCAATGCCAGACCTCTAAGCTCATCCAGTGCCACCCCCTGCCATGGGCAGGGACACCTTCCACTGTCCCAGGCTGCTCCCAGCCCCAGTGTCCAGCCTGGCCTTGGGCACTGCCAGGGATCCAGGGGCAGCCACAGCTGCTCTGGGCACCCTGTGCCAGGGCCTGCCCACTCCCACAGCCAATAACCATCACAGTTCCCATCCTCAGGCAGGGGTTTTTCCCAGTTGCTGCTGGTCAGGAGCTTGGCTCAGGCAGTGCCACAGCTTGGGATGGTGCCAGCCCAGCAGAGCTGCTCGTCACAGGCCTGCTCTGAATTTGGGTGGTGCGTGCACCAGCCCACCCACAGCTGATTCCAAGCTTGGCTGTCAGCTGGCAAAGCACCATAACAGGACAGTGTAAGCAAGACCTTGCTTTAATTTTATCGCCTGGTTTTGTTAACTGTGTGAAACAGCTCTGGTTGGAAAGCATATGGTGCAGTATAAAAATCTCCATAGGATGAATTACAGCAACTTCACACAGAAGATGGAGAAGGATTTAGAAAAGCATTTCAGCAGATTTTAATAGAAAATATCTTATCAAAGCCCTCGTTGGCTGGTAGACCAGGATTTCAGAGTGGCAGCTACTGCTTTTCATTTTATACCCACACAGACACCTGTGTATCCCACAGCGGGGTAGGTCCCTCTGGGGTGGTGGCAGTGTGCTGCATGTCTCAATACAAGTGCCACAGTTGGACTCAGGCTGTGCAATCTGATCTCCTCATTGATTTCCAGGGATGGGATGTAAATAACTCTGCTGTGTACATGGGATCAATGGGGACTGAGCAGGGGTGTCGATGCTCAGTGTTATGAGCCTCATTCACTGCAGCAAATGATGATCAACACAAGAGAACTTCCATCAAAACCACATCAATTAATAATTGCTTTGCAGCTTCTGTCTTTTTCTGTCATTTCAGCTCTTTGGCAGATGAAGTTCATCCCCGCCCCCACCCCCAGCTCTCAGGCTGTGGCTGATTGCCCAGGCAAGTGGAGCACAGAGACTGGGTTAGAGGAGGCTCCACAGCTCTGCACAAACTGCAGGTTCTTTGTCTGGGCCACTAATAGCAAGTTCATAAAAATTGAAAGAGTTGTTAGCACTTGCTTATTGATAGTCCCAGATGCAAACCACAGGACCTGGTTAAAAAGCTGTATTAAGATTGTTAAAGACATAAGAATTACTCAGGGCAAATTTGGCTTCATTGGACTTTTTGTCAGGCTCTTGTGAAGAAATAAACTTCACTGCAAAATAGCAAAAAAAGGACTTAAAACTGAAATGTTAGGGAACAGAGAAATGTACATATAAAGTGCTGAAGTCTAGATAAGAAAGAGGAATTCTTTGTGAAAGTAACAGTACAAGAAGCTGGCTCTGTGCCCCCCCTCTGTGCTGGGTGCAGGGCACAGGCCTGGGCCATAGAGGTGCTCAGGAACCAGCTCCCATCTCTCCACGGGGATTGGTCATCCCACATTTCACCAGAGCTGCAGGCTGAAATGAGGCTCCACACCTGAGCTGCTTGGACCACCCAGTTCTGCAGGGCTGTCAGGAACTTGGGTGGTCCATCCCAGGCACTGCAGCCAAGGCAAGGCCACAGCAGCACCATGCAGCAAGTGAAGGTCCCCAGGGTGACCCCAAATCCCAGTGCAGGAATCACAGACACAGTAAGGCTGGAAAGGCCTCCCAGACCATTGATTCCAGCCTGGGGCTGAACTTCTGGTCAACTCAACCAGAGAACCAAGTGCCACATCCACTTGGCCCTTGGACACCTCCAGGAATGGGGACTCCAAACCGCCCTGGGCAGCCCCTGCCAAGGCCTCAGCACCCTTTCCAGGAGGAATTTCCCCAAAATCCAACCTGCCCTTCCCCTGGCCGAGCCTGAGGCCGTTCCCTCTCCTCCTGTCCCTGTTCCCTGGGAGCAGAGCCCGACCCCTCCAGCTGTCCCTGCCTGTCAGGGAGCTTTGAAGGTCCCCCCTGAGCCTCTTTTTCTCCAGGCAGCATTTGGGGAGATGGTGATGAGCAGAGCTGTGGGGCTGCACATCACTCATGTCTGAAGCAATGCAGGAGGTGGAACAGCCGCCAGGATTCTGATTTCACAGGGGCTCTGCATGGTCCAAGCAGGTCTGAAGCCAAACAGCCCGGAGAGGCTGGCCCAACCCTCAGCTCTCAGCACCAGCCCTCCACTCTCTGCTTCAGCACAGCCTCTTCAAAGCACAGCTCCTGCACTTGGGTATGGAATTCCTATCCATGCCATCCATTCCCATCCATGCCATCCATTCCCATCCATGCCATCCATTCCCATCCATGCCATCCATTCCCATCCATGCCATCCATTCCCATCCATGCCATCCATTCCCATCCATGCCATCCATTCCCATCCATGCCATCCATTCCCATCCATGCCATCCATTCCCATCCATGCCATCCATTCCCATCCATGCCATCCATTCCCATCCATGCCATCCATGCCCCTTCCCCTGCCCAGGGCTGGGGGTGGCAGCACGTCCCCATGGCAGGGCAGCCCCAGCCTGGTTCTGAGGCAGCAGAGTGAGGGAAATCTGCCCGAGGAAACCCCAGCTCTGAATGGAGAGTGGATCCGAGGCTGCAGCAGCCCGTTCCTGGAAAATTCACAGAGAGAAAGAAAGGCAGCATGGCCTGCATTAATTATTTCGTGCAGATGATTCACTTGTCTCTAATTATAGATGAGCATCTAAACACAAATGTCAGTTAAAATGTTAGAGTTCTCCTGCAGCTGTCATTCATGTGCTGGTGAAGAGATCAAGGCCAGAGCTATTAAAAACCTTGGGAGTGAAAGGAAGTGAAAAGGAGTCCCTGGTGCAGTGAAATTAAAGCAGGAATTTGCCCTGAGCATTTCAGGCCCACAGAGCTCTCACCTGTGTTCCAAACCCATACTCCCAGCAGGCAGCTGAGGGCCTTTAGGACCAGTTTTTCATTTCTGAAAATGGAGTGGTGCACACAGAGCCCCTGCCACCCCGAGGAGTGTGGGGAGCAGGACAGGAGCTGCTGCTGGCTGCCCCTTGCCCACAAACAGGAAATGGAGAAAAACTGGAAAAAATCCCAGTCCTGTGTGAATGGTCAGAGGAGACTCCCAGCCTGAGGCGTGTCTGGTGATTGCAGGGAGGGGATGTCTGAGCAATGGAAAGGGACACCTTCCACTGCCCCAGGCTGCTCCCAGCCCCAGTGTCCAACCTGGCCTTGGGCACTGCCAGGGATCCAGGGGCAGCCACAGCTGCTCTGGGCCCCCTGTGCCAGGGCCTGTCCACCCTCCCAGGGAACAATTCCTAATTCCCAATATCCCATCCATCCCTGCCCTCTGGCACTGGGAAGCCATTCCCTGTGTCCTGTCCCTCCATCCCTTGTCCCCAGTCCCTCTCCAGCTCTCCTAGAGCCCCTTTAGGCCCTGCAAGGGGCTCTGAGGTCCCCTTGGAGCATTTGCTTCTCCAGGCTGAATAATCCCAATTCTCTCTGCCTTAAGAGTTTATCCTGTTTTACCTCTCATTAAAATTTTTTGGTAAATTAACATGTTTTGGTTCAGCATTTTGACACTTTTAGATGAGAAGTCCCTGCACAGGGAAGCTCCTCATGGACTGCTTTCCCTACAGAGTTTGCCCTGAGCAGGGTCATGAGTCACTCTCAAAGTGGGGCCAGGAGCCTCATGGCACCCCTTGTGCCACACAAGATGAAGGCACACACATTGTCAGGGTGGCAGCACATTCTCTGTGCTGATTTGAAGATAAAACAAAATGAAGGGAGAATGGTGAATGGAAAGTCAGAGAGAAAATGTGATGGGAAGAAACTGCTTTGCCTGTTGATTCAAGAGAATTGTCCTTGCAGCTTTATGGTTTGTGGGAATCCAGGACATCCTTCTGGCTGCCCTGGAAGGTCTGGGACCCTGGCAGGGGGTCAGGAACCCCCCTGCACAGAGCCCCGAGAGACACTGTCTGTGATCCCTGTCCATGGAAAAGAGTTTTCAATCTTACAGGATGAATTACAAGCTCTGAGTGTTTGATATAAGTAGTAATTAGTGTGGCACGGGTGCAAAAGTAGAATTTTAGGGTTTTAGATAAGGGGTTCAAGGGGGCAAGATGGAGGAAATTGGGCGTGCCTTGTCCTTTTTCTCCTTCTTCATGCCCTCCATGTCTCACTGCAGTGTTGGCACTGTTCTGTTGGTTCAGACTGGGGACACACTGTCCAACACAGGTGACAGATATTGGCAGTTACTGTAAATACAGCACAGGTAGTTTTTAGTGTATAATGTTTGTAACATCCCACTGAGGGCAGAGCCCCGCACACCGTCCTGCAGGACAGAGCTGCTGCAGGGCAGAGAGAACATGTTAGAGATGAGCAAGGATAAACAACCTTGAAAACCAGCACAGACGAATTGTGACTTCTTCTTTGGCACAGGGCTGAGAGACAGAGACTTTCTACAATCTCAGGATCATTTAAATACCACAGATTCCGACAGTGGTCAACATTCCAGGGGGTCAGAGCTCCCTCAGCAGCAGCTCCAGTGACCATCACAGGCTGTCCCACACCATGGGTTGCCCTGGTGCTGTCCTGCAGCACAGCCTGGCAGGACAGAAGGGTCACCCAGCAGGACCACGGGGTCATGTCCAGCTTCCCTCCCTGCACCTTTGGGTTGTTGGGGATTGTTCTTTGCCTCTTTCTAGCCACCTCTTCAGCTGAGCCAGAGCTGCCACCCCCACTCCATATTCCAAGGGTGCAGGAGGCTGCTTCCAGCAGCATTCCCAGCACTGTCAGCAGCTGTGGCACAGCCTCTCCTGTGGGGTGTCTGCGCTGTGTCCTGGGGCAGCTGAGGACAACCAGGAGGAGAAAACCTCAGGAGGAAGGAGACCTTGCCAGGGGCTTTAACCCACCAGAGAGAGCCCCTCTGCATGTGCTGGATGGCCATAGTCACCTGCAGCACTGTCCAAGCAGAGTCCAGCACTGCACTTGGACACAGACTTGTTTGCTACCCTCAAATCCATCTTTCTAGAAAGCTGCCCAGTNGTGGACACCAGGAGGAATTTCTGCATGGAAAGGGGGGTCAGGCCTTGGCAGGGGCTGCCCAGGGCGGTTTGGAGTCCCCATCCCTGGAGGTGTCCCTGGACAGGACACTCAGTGCTCTGTGCTGAGTGATCAGGCGCAGCTGGGACTCCATGGGCTGGGCTGGCTTTTCCAACCTTAATAATTCCATGATTCGGTGATGCTTTCTGTCTGAGCACCAGCTCCTGGGCACCTGCAGCAGTTCCCTGTCACTGAAGCCCCTGGAGCCCTTCCCTGAGGGCAGCAGAGCTCTCTCCAGGCAGGGCTCGTGCCACGAGCACAGCCCAAAGCTGCAGTTCTGCTTGTTCCATTCTTTAAACCCTGCCTTGGCCGAATGTGCCCACACACCCTGGGTTAGACACAAACCCTCAGTGAAAGCTGCTGGAGCAGATGATGGCTCTGCTGCCTCCTGTTCCGCAGGCTCAGGAACATCTCAGCTGTTAACTCTGCAGCTCAAGAGCATTTGGAGTTTACAGTTATTTTATTTTGCGAAGACAGATGGCAGACAGCTCTGTAGTAGAGGGGCAGATGGCTGTGCACCTCTGAGCAAACCAAAACAAAACAAAAACCAAACCCAGAGAAGCCGCATGGTGAAGCTGCAGAGAAGTGGGCTCTGCTCCTCCTCTCAGACACAGCACATGGGCCCAGCCACACCCCCGGGACATCTCCCACACGCAGGTGAGAGCAGGACGGGGCCCTTGGGCTTTAGGAAAGCATCACACAGAGCAAGAAACATCAATTGTGCTGCTTGAGGTGGATGGGAGTGTAGGGAAGGAAGTTATGGCCCAGGGGAGAACAGCCAGCACTGGCTCGGGTGGGTGATCACTCTCCTGTGTCACCAAGGGAAAGCAGCCCAAGCCTCCTGGCCAGCAGGGACCTCTGTCCCACCAGTGTGGGAGGAACACTCCTGCAGGGTGCCAGCCCATGGAAAAGGGCACAGGGGCTGCTCCTACTCCCAGGTGACCTTGGCAGGACTTGGAACAGAACAGGTCCCTCCTGCACCTCACCTTGGCCTTCGGACAATGCTTCCTCATGCATGAAGGCACCCGTGGCTCTGGGAGGAGAAATCCTGGGGGTTTTGTGTCACCCACACTGGGGACCAATCTGTAAGGTACAGGTTGGAGGAAACTGCTGAGAACACTCTGTGAGGATAAATATCTGCTCCTCTTTACATTAAATGCACAAGGCTATCCAGTTAAATGTTGAGAGGTCCCACCTATTATCTGGTGAAACCAAATGACCCAAATTTAAGCCTTCTTACTTTATGCAAATTGTGCTAACCAACTCAAAAGGCGAAATTCTCAAAGCCTGGGGAAGCAGGACCTTGAGAAATTCAAGCAGAGCTTTTTTTCAAGGATGCCTTTCCACAGAAGAAAAGGCACATGAGAGATAGAGCAGAATAACTACTGATACACTTCCATGTCCAACAACATTATGTGGCTAAAAACCTCTGGATTTTGATTAGACATCATGTTTCTCCAAGAAATATTAACTTTCAGTATTTGAAACATCTTTTTAAAAGAGCAAGAAGGTCAGACCCACAAGAGAGATGCCCCTCTTGCTCTCCAAGAAATTAAACGTCAGAGTTATCAAGGCAATATTAGGAAACCTGTATGTTGAGGCATTGTGGATTATTTTTCCCCAAACAATTTCCTTTTTATCAGCCCTGAATGTTTGTTTTCCCTCTTGGCTTTCATTTTATAATTAGTCTCTCTGGACAGAAAGTGAATCTTTCATTGACTTGCTTACGGAGCAGTAATTGCCAGCTAACCTCGTTCTCTGGGGAGATTTAATGCCAGGCTGCATCCTGCACTCAGTCAAATTCCCATAAATTCTTATCCAGGCACCAGGAAATGCCCACGGTGTCAAACAGCTGCCAGCTCTGACAGCTCCTGGCAGGAGCTGCTGAGGGGCAGAGGCAAGGGCTGTTCTCCAGCAGTGATCCATGCCCAAGGGAGCAGGAGTGCAGCTCATCCTGCTGGATCCACTGTCTCACACTGCTCTAACTGGTCACTAGTCACACCTCTTTTCCATTTGTTTTAAATAAAAGAGGTAAAATTGACTAATGGACTGGAATTCCTGGAAAGTGGATGAAATATGAAACAGAATGAAAAATGAGCATTTAAATAATAGAATAATGGAGTTGTTAAGGTTGGAAAATACATCTAAGTTCATCAAGTCCAACATCAACCAAGCACCACCACATTCATCACTAACCCACGTCCCCAAGTGCCACATCCACACATTTTTGAACACTTCCAGGGATGGGGACTCCACCCCTGCCCGGAGCAGCCTGTGCCAATGCTTTACAACCTTTTCTGTGAAAAAAAATTCCCTCATATCCAGTCTATACCTCTCCTACTGCAATTTGGAGTAGGAGAGGTTTGGAGTAGGCCCTCCTGTTCCCTGGGAGGAGACTGATTCAGAAGCAATATGAAATTTATACCAGTGTCTCATCAGCTCAGGAGCAGGGCCCAGATGTTGCTGTCAGCAGCACGAGGTCCCGTTGGGAGTAAATCACTGAGGTGCACCCTGGTCACTGCTGTTGTCAATCCTAGCTAATAACTTCATTAATGGCCTGGAACTGGGTGGCCCACCAGCCAGCCAGTCTGGGATGTCACCACCTGGGAGCAGTGGTGACACCCCGGACGGTGGTGTGGATGCCTGTGGGCCATTCAAGGGCCCTCAGCAGCCTGGAGAACTGAGCAGAGAGGAATCTCATGAAGGAATCTCAAGGGGGATGCAAACCCCTGCTCCTGGGGTGGAATAACTCCAGGCAGCAGCACAAGCTGGGACCCAGCCACCTCTGCAGGGAAGGGCCCTGGGGCTCTGGGGGACCTCAGGCTCCCCGGGAGCTGGGCAGGCACCCTGGCAGTGCTGGAGGCCAAAGTCTGTCCTTGGGCTGTGTTGGACAGAGCATGGCCAACAGCTCAGGGGAGGTTGTTCTTCTCTCTGCTGAGCACTGCAGAGGCCACATTTGGAGCTCTGGGCACAGTTCTGTACCCCTAGAAGAATCAAAACATGGATTTACTGGAATGAGTCCAGCAAAAGTCCATTAAGTTGATTAAAATACTTTTTTTTTCATTGTGAAGGTCAAGCATGGGTTGTCCAGAGCGGCTATGGAGTCTCCAGTTTGTAGATATCCAAAACCTGACATGGGCCAGGGCAACCTGCTCAGGGCAACCTACTGGAGCAGGGCTTGCACCAGAGCACCTCCAAATGTGGCTTCAGCCTGAGAGGTTCTGTGATTCTGTGGTAGATTTGGCCACTAAGGATCCTGAGCTCCTCCTGCCTGGTCAAATCTGAGAAGCCAGACTGAGAACAAACACTGCTGGGTTATGGCAGAGGCTGTCAGAAATAACAACCTGGCTGATTCCATTAGGAAATCATTTGTTTTGGGAAGGGAATATAAAACTCCATAAAATAAGAAAACATTTGATCATCAAAGAACTCTCATAAAGAATGTGAACTTGCTTGCACTGAGCAAAACTCATTTTTAGCCTGGGTTCATGTAGAACAAAGACTGCTGGGATCACACGGGCTCCTCTGCCAGTCCCTCTGCCTGAGTGAGCTCCAGGCACGTTGGGAGGGGGGGAGAGGTCTCAAGAGACAGGATGTGTCACAAAAACCTGCAGCTGAGGAAGGGAACTCCATGCTGTTGGCTCTTCTCTGTGGGAAAGGTAGGGACAGCTCAGCCCTGGCCTGCTCAGAGCAGCCAAGGCTGACTGATAACACAATTGATAACACAGGTCCAGCCTGGCCACACAGCAGCTCACGGTGTCCCTTCTCCCTGGGACAGGGACAGCACCCAGGGAACGGCTGGAGCTGGGCCAGGGCAGCTCAGGCTGGAGATCAGGGAAAGGTTCCTCCCCCAGAGGGTGCTGGCACTGCCCAGGCTCCCCAGGGAATGGGCACAGCCCCGAGGCTGCCCGAGCTCCAGGAGCCTTTGGACAGCGCTGCCAGGGATGCCCAGGGTGGGGTTGTTGGGGGGTCTGGGCAGGATCAGGGGTGGGACTGGGTCATCCTGGGGGTCCCTTCCAGGTCAGGACATTCTGTGATTCTCTGATTTGGGGTGGTAGAGATGTTTTCAGATGAGCCCAAGAGAACTGACCAGGAGCTGAGGATCCTCCAGGGGAGTCAGGGGCTCTGAATAGGAACTGGAAATGCAATCTCACAGAATAGAATTATTAAGGTTGGAAAAGACCTCCAAGATCATCAAGTCCAGCTAGAAGCACAGCATCAGGGCTGTACTTCATTGGCCCATTTCACACAGCCTCTCTGCTTCCAGGATGCCCCAGTCCCCCCGGGGCCACCACTGGCCACACCCAGACACGGTGACAAAAGGCAGCCACAGACAAGGCCAGCAGTGGGACCAGGAGCCAGCTGGGGGCAGGGAGGGCAGGAGAGAGGTGATCCAGCCCCAGGGTGGATCCAAGCTCCCCTTTCCCATCCCACCGTGTCCTGGCAGGGTGGATGGAGGGCAGGGAGGGGCTGAGCAGCTCAGGCCTGGTGTGGGGTCAGTGCACTGCACCCACCCAAGCAGGGCCAAGGCATCATCCTGTGAGCAGAGGCTTTGCACAGGTAACTACAGAGGAAAATGCTTCACCCCTTCATTTTGTCTCACCTGGGACGGGTGGACACTCCCTCCCCACCTGAACTGTAGATCCTGATCCTGCTCCAGAGGACTCCTGCTCTCCTCTGCCAAACTCAGAGCACACACCAGCTGCCTGCAGCAGGAGCTTTCATGTTTAAACTCTTTCTGTCTCAATTCCCTAAAATCCCCAGTGCTTTCAAAAACTGAACTGGCCAAAATTTCACGTTGGGGAAAAAAATCCTCTGTGATTGAAAATATATTTAAAATAAGTGGATATGATGGAATTGAAATCAGTCAAGATGTATCCATGGGTGAGTCTTTATTCAAAATCTTCCTGAATCTGAGGCGTATCTGAGAATTGGGAATAATGTACGGCTAAAATGAGTCCCTACAGGTTTTGGGGTTGGGTTTTTTTGGGAGGTTTTTCTGTTGGACGGGTTGGTTGGGTTGGTTGGTGGGTTGGTTGGTTTTGGGGTTTTTTTTTGGTTTTTTTTTGTTGTTGTTGTTTGGGGTTTTTTTGGTTTTGGTTTTGGTTTTGGTTTTTGTGTTTGTTTTTTTGTTTGTTTGTTTTTTTGGGGAGGAGTTTTCTTCTTCTTTGAAAGAGGTTTTCAGGATCAAGAGACTGAGTCATTCCTGCAGTGGAAATGCAGCCAGGGCGATATTTTGGCTCTGATTTCATTCCTTTTACCATTTAAAGAATTACCCATTTTTGTGTCTTTTGCCTCCTTTCTGACCATGGAATATATGACTCAATAACAGTGTTTTGTTCTAAGGGTTGGTTACTTATTCACCTGGGAAATGGAGAAAATGCATAATGCAAATGCTCCTTCTAATGGGAATGAATCAATGCATTGCTAATATCTAGAATTTTAATAATACTACAGAAAGATGGTTAAAACTTGGATTGAATTTAGGACAAGTGCTGGATCTGTAAGGTTTTATACTCTTCATTGTATCAATGTTACAAATAGCACATTTTTGGATTAGAAAGAAAAAATCAAATTAAATGCCTTTCACTGGCCAATTAGAACAGAAGGAATAAACTTTTCTCCCCATCATTTTGCTCAGGACTCACTTCCATATCCTTTCATAGAGGACAAAAAAAATTACCAATATAGGGCCCGCCTGCTTCCTTTTTCAGCACAAATAAAAGGGCAGGAAGCAAAAAGTTGTTCAGTAAACATCAAAAATAAAATCTATTTTTATAGATAGCTTCTAATCCCTCCTTATCTGCATCTCATTGCATCTTCCTCATGTTCCCCTCACATTTCTCCTCTGACAGAGCTTCCAAATCCCTCCACAGCCATGACCCTTCCCAAACCTATCCATGCAGGAACACAGCCTAGAGGACAAAGGAGGGAACAATAATCAAGTGCACACTGCAGCTTTTTAATCAAGAACTGAACTTTCCCATCCTGTCCTACCTCAAAATGCTTTGAAGTCAGTGAAACAGTTTGAAAAGGATGGGGGTTTTGGAGGAGTGGTGTCAAAGTAGGAGGGAGTGAGAAGTAAATAGCAGAGAAATAGGCAGATGGACAGTCTGGGAAAAGGCTGATAAAAGAAATGTCCTGTCATTAGGAAACAGGCTGGAAAGGGAGGAAAAATAATCAAACCCCATAAGTTTAAAGACTTAATAAAAATGTTATAAAAAATCAAATAAAAAAAGAATATTAAAAGATAAAAATTACACACTTGAATCTATACCAGAATTTTCAGTTTAAACCTACTGCTGAAAAAGGAGCTCATATTTGGCCAGGAGCTGCACTGGATGGTCCTTGTGGGTCCCTTCCAACTCAGGATGTTCTGTGATGATATTGTAAAATGGTATTGGGAACTGAGGGGGAAGAGATGGAGAGACAGGAGAGAATGGGAGGGGGAGGAAAGATGCTGAAAAAACCATTATTTTTCCAATAAGAAGCATTTATAGCAAAAAAAAAAAAATGATCTTTCTGTTTGAAACACAGAATATGGAACAGTCTGGACTTGGGACATTTCAGTCTCTGTGGGAAGTCATCCATATCCTCCTATCTTTTGTTAAATCCATTGTTGTTGTTGTTGTTGTTGTTGTTGTTGTTATCACAGATTTCTGCTCTGGAGGGGGTTTGGAAGGGGCTGAGCTGTTCCCTCCCCTGCAGTGAGTGGAGTTGATGGTGATGGAGACCCAGAGGCACAGGAGTCACATGGGCTTAACTGAACCCAGCTCTCAGCCAGTCCTTGGGCTGGGGCAGGAGAAATGTGCTCCCAAATTTGCCACTTTGCTGCTGCCCAAGAGGAATCCCGTGGTCCACAGTCCTCTCCAAGGCAGAGAAATTCAGTGATGGGAAGTTTGCTTTAAAAGCTCCTTTCTGAGTTAGAATTCTGCCTCTCTGGCAGGGGAGCACAGGCCAGGAGCTGCCGAGGGGTCCCACACATTGCCTGGTCCCAGCAGGCAGCCCTGGCATCCTGGCACTTCATCCTGGCACTTCATCCTCTGCTCTCTCCTGCCAGCCTGAAGAGCCAGCTGGGAACTGCCTTTCAGTGAAGGGTCAGGGGATGAAACAGGAATTCTGACAGGCAGGAGCTGGGGAAGACACACTCCCCACACGCTCAGGAGGCAGCAGAGCAGAGCATTTTTGTTTTACAGATTTAAGGAAAATGTGGAAAGGAGAATCTGTCAAAGGCTTCAAATCCAAAAAGCCAGAAGTGTTTGGGCATCCTTCTAGCCAGGCTCTCTTCATGGTCAGAGTGGAAATCCAGTGGGAACAGTGATTCTTCTTTCACCCACATGGAAAAATAATTTTAAAAAATGTATAAATAAATAAAAACAAAAGGGGGAAAATAAAATGCAACCACAAAGCACTTTTGTGGCAGGGCTGGATAAAGGAGCACAGGTCAGAGCTAAGAATAGGAGCAGCTGCTGTGTGTGGATTTAAATAGTGGAAAGGTCTGAGGCAGTAAATCAGGGCACCTGCTGAGACCCTCCAGGTGGTCCAGACTTCGGACACAGGCAGGGAGACAGAAAAGTGTTTGGAAATGAGCTGAAGCAGGGCTGCAAGGATAGAGCCCTGTGGATGATGAACAGAAGGAAGCGAGGAACCCCAGAGAGGAAAGATAAATGCAGGAGAAAGCTCTGAAGTGTGTGCAGGAAATAATAAAATGCAAATTACCCCGTAAATAAAAGTGAGGACAGTTTGGGAAAAAAACCCACCCAACCCAGCAGACAGCCAAGAGGAGAGAAAGGCAACCAAGCAGGGAAGGGGAGAGGCTGCAAGAACTGCAGGGCAGCAAATTAAAGCTTCCCAGCCTCATGTGAGTGCAGAGAAGGAGCAAAGTCCTCAGCCAGCAGGTCCTTGGGAGCTCAGGAGTGCCAGGGCAGCAGAGACAGCACTTGTCCAGCACTGCCAGGGGAGCTGCAAATGAACCCTGAGTAATTCCAGGGAGCTGCAGGGAGGGACAGAGCAGCGAGGTCTGGGGAGCATCCTCAGTGCCACGGCCAGGAGGCAGAGACCACAGAGCTCCTTCAGCTGCTCAGAGCAGAGGCAGAGCCCTGAGGGCATTATGTGGGTTTTCCAAGAGGTTCCACTGACTCACTGCATTTCCTCTGGAGAGGCAGCAGAGCTGGGAGGGCAGAGGAGAACCTTGTGGGATACCTGAGTCCACAGGTTTGAAGTGGGGTCTAAGCCAGAACCAGCTCACAGGATGAGACCCACTGACATGGCAGAGCTGTCCCCATGTCCCCCCCACCCCATCACACATCTAAATCTGCTCCAAGCTCATGGGTGCCCTGCTCCTTGCCAAGGGACCTCAGGGGGTTTGATCCCCTGCCTGACTCTGCTCTGCCCACACCACTGCCAGGGCTCCCCGCACACTTCCAGGTTTAACTCAGACCTGAGAAGCTCAGGTGACACCCTTGGGGTGTAGCTGCTGTTCTCATTGAATTTTTAGCTCTTCAGGAACCACACCCCCAGCTTTAGTTTTATTTTTCCATCAGCTGATTGAGACCTCGAGCAAGCACTGGAGGTGGTCCTGTCCCAGTGACTGCTAACCCCCTGCATGGCTGCTTACCCCAAAAGTGCAGTGGGCCTCAATCACTTCTCCCTGGCAAGTGACAGGACAAGATGAAATGGCCTCAAGTCACACCAGGGAAGCTCTAGATTGTCTATTAAAGAAGATTTATTCTCTGAAATGCTTGGCAAGTATTGTCAATGAATCCCCAGGGCAGTGGGGAGCCACCATCCCAGGAAGCGTTCAAAAGCCACATGGATGTGGCACCCTGAGGACACAGTTCAGTGGTGAACACTGTGGTGGTGCTGGGCTGACACTGGACTTGGTGATCTTAGAGGACTTTTCCAACCATAACTATTCTGTCCTTCTGTGAAAACCCACAGGCTAATTTAGTAGATTATTAAACATCAAGGACTGTCTTGTCGAGTTAAACTCCAAACTCTGGCCCTCACGGTGTGCCCAGGCACTGAGGCCTCCAGCTGGAGAAGCAAACTGTTCCTTCACTCAGATGGAATTCTCCAGGGTCACCCATCCAGGATCTCCCCCTTCTCTGGATGCTCCTGGCCCTGTCATCAGTGAGACCAGGGCCCTGTTTTGACGCCCTCTGCCAACATTTGCAGCCCAGCCATGTGCTGCTCCCCCTGCACAAACTGGATTTGAGGCTGCACCCTCTGTACAAGGCCCTCCCTGGGGGCTCCTGCCCACCCCAGCCTGTCCAGCTGGCTCCATTCCAACAGCCTGCTTTGGCCAACAGAAGGGAGCCTGCAGGGAACCCCCCCACGAGCTGATTAACACTTTCAATTAGCACTACCCCCATCCCCAGCAGCCACACAGACAGCTCTGTCCATGTGCACACCAGCTCCCACAGGAGGAGGCTCCCACAGGAGGAGGCTCCCCATGTGCCTGCTTTCCAACCCCAGCACTGTTTGTGTTGAGCCAAAGGTGTAGAGGAGCACTTCCCTGGCTGGCACCCTCCTTCCCTGCCTAGATCTCTTCCTCCCTGACTCTGCAGGGAAGCAGCAACCTCGCTGGTTGATCAGCAAAATACTTTTATGGCCAATGGGAGCAGCAGAGGACAGAGAAGATTTGCACTCCTTAACTGCCAGTGGAAGCAGAAAAGGAGACAACAGCTGAAGGAGGGTAGATTTGGATTAGATATGGAGAAGGAATTGTTCCTTGGGAGGGTGGGCAGGCCCTGGCACAGGGTGCCCAGAGCAGCTGTGGCTGCCCCTGGATCCCTGGCAGTGTCCAAGGCCAGGCTGGACACTGGGGCTGGGAGCAGCCTGGGACAGTGGAAGGTGTCCCTGCCATGGCAGGGGTGGCACTGGATCGGCTTTAAGGCCCTTCCCACCCAACCCATTCCATGGATCTGCAATCCCATGAAGATGTGGACAGATGCTCTCCAGCTTTCCTCTGCACAACCAAAAACCCAGGCATGCAGTAAGTGCACAGAGCAAGACTTTGCAGAGCAAGATTCCCTCTCATTTCTTTTTCTGCCATCCTCACCCTCAGGCTTCTTCTCAGAGTTTGCTCAATGGGGCCGTGGGGTGTGATCCCACACACCCACTCCCCCAGCCTGCTCTGTGGGCTTGCCTGGGGTGGAGCCTCAAGCTTTGGCTCAGGCTGCGGCTGTCACAGTGTCCAAATTGGGCAGAGTCTGGGCAGGAAAAGATCAGAAGTAGCACGGGAGACAAAGTTCAGGAATGAAGATGGTTGAGGTGGTATTGATAGTGCAAGCGAGCCCCATGGGAAGAGAATGAACAATGTCTGACTCCATTTCAGAAGGCTTTGAGATGCTTAACATACTCTTTATTAAATCTATACTAAAATACACTAATAATATTTGAAGAGAGGCTATTCTACATACTACATTTAACTTACCTATCTTAGACTAACTTAGTCTTGTGACCTTCTCAAGAGTCCAGACACAGCTGGACTCCAATTGGTCCTTGCAGGTAAACAATCTCCAACTCCACATTCCACAGGGGAGAACAGGGGGCAGAGATAAGAGATGTTTTTCTCTCTCTGCAGCTCCTTCATGCCTTCTCCCAGTAAATCTTCAGGAAAAGTTTGTGCCTCACTCCTCTCTATGAGAAGAAGCAAGGCAACAAGGTGGAGCAGCACCTTGCAGGCACACAGCCCCGAGGGCTCTGCTGGCCCCAGTGCTGGTTCATGGGTCTGTGGATTCCTCACACCATTGCACAGTTCAGTTTGGTGGAGAATGGCACAGTTAGAGGGAACCAACTCATCTGGGCACCAGCTTTAGCTGGACAGAGGTTTCTAAAGGTTTCAGAGCTTTCCACCTGCCACCAGTGTCTCTCTCTCTGAGAGCTCCTCTACATTTCGATTCCATTGACTGCTTTTCCTCAGCAATATCCTGCCCTTGTCCAAGAGACTGGAAAATCTTTATGGTGTTAGAAACCTTCTCCCACACAAGGCCTGAAAGAACAGCCCAAGCTGTACCTCAGGCTGCTCTAAAAGACAGAGTAGGCAAAATGACCTTTACCCTCCCAGCCCGCACAGGTTTCCTGTGCCTTTGTAAATCCCTTCTCAGCCCTTTCTTCTCCTCAGCCTGGAAACCAGCACCAGGCCGTGTGTGATGCACCCTGTGCAGTTGTGACGGGACCCCAATTTAGACACAGCTTTGAGGTGCCTCTGCCTTGCCTTTTTCCCCAGATGAGCTCCCCAAAGAAGATCAGTCAGTTCTAGAGACAGGTATTATTTATAACCTGCATTAACTTTACACAGAAAGAAAAATCAAAGTGACAGAATAGAATTAGATCAGATAGAACAGACATGAAAAGGCTCATTAACAGCTCTCCCCCGCCTACAGAGCCCTTGCAAGTGGGTCCAGCTCCTTTTCAGCCAATTCAGGCTTCCTGAGCAGCAGCAGACTCTTGCACAGTCCTGGGAAGTTTCATTCCTGGAAGTTTTATCCACAGGTAATTCAGATTCTGGCTCTCTGGATGTCTGGCTGTTAATCCTGCAGCCCTCTGGGGGCTTCCTTATGCTCCTCCTCCTGCCTTGCAGGTCCTGCCTTGCAGAAATGCCTCTGCCCAAGCTGATCTTGGGACAGGAGTGATTTCCTGTCTCCTGTGGGGTCCATTTAACCCTCGCATCCTTCCTGCAGAGGAGCAAGACACGGAGGGAACAAGCCCAGCAGGTGAACCCTGCTGCTCCAGGAGGGGATGGCCGAGCCCTGCTGCTGCCCATGGAGAGGGGATGCAGAGGGGATGCACCTTACCTAACTGAGCTGGGACTGCTGCTGTTCCTTAGCCACAGAATCACAGGATCTTTGAGGCTGGAAAAGACATCTAAGGTCACCAAGTCCAACCAAGGTGTCCCAGAGCATCTACCCTGCTCAGAGCACCTCCCCTGCGTGAATCAGCCATATTAACCTCATCTCTCCAGCATAAAGGAAAAGGGCTGGACACAAAAGCAGAGTGATCTGTCCCAGCTCACACAGTGCTGCCCAGGGACCTCAGGGCAGGTGTTTCCTGTCACCAGCCCAAGCATCTCTGACAGTCACTGCACCATGGCACGGCCCTCCCTCCCCACAGTGTGACTGATCCCCCGTACAGCAGACAGAAATATTGGTTAAAAATATCTGCTCAATGGAAAATTGATCTTTTGTCAAAAGAAGAAACCTCAGTGGGAAGTTTTCTATTAGTGCTTTCACATTTTTCACAGAAAACCAGATAGGGAATGGAAATGGGAATGGTTTGAAAAATGAGATGTTATTGTTCTGACTAACTAAGGGGGCTGGTGTAGCTGTCCCAGTGCCTGGCACCTGCCCCAGACTCTGTCCTTGTACCCAGTGTGACCCTCCATGGACACATGACAAGGGAGTGAAAGGAGTGGGATGTCACTTAAGCCAGCAAGGGAATTTGGAGTTCCTAACCTCATAAGGAAGGAGGACAGTGGTCACCCCATGTGTCTGTGCCAGGGGTGGGCACATGTGAACCACTGCCCTGAAGCCCTCTGCCCAGAGAAGAGGAGGTTTTTACCATCCATGGATACATTTAGGACTAAATGGGAGAACAGGGAAAAGAAAAGCCATTCCAGACCTTTACAGCTCAACACCTCTCACAGCCCAGGGCTCTGTTTGGCCCTTTGAGAGAAGGAAGCAGAATGTGGAGGGGAAAACCCTTGTGTCTGCTCTGGAACAGGGAGTACAGCAAGCTCTGCAGGTTTACAGATATAGACAGCTGAGAGATACAGAAATAGGTATAGAAATAGATAGAGATGTATAGATATAGATAGATACAGATATAGATATAGATATATACATAACCCAGGAGGACCTGGATCATCTGTGGGGTCAAAGATGGATATTGAAGGGCAGAATGAGAGGAAGAATTTGGGGGTTATGAATAGGTTTTGTCCTGCTCTGCTGTGTGCCAGGTGTTGCTGCACAGGGAGGAAGAAAAGATACAGGCTGGTGCATGGGGGCTGATCCCACATCCCATATCCCATATCCCACATCCCATATCCCATACACCTGCTCTCAGCTGTGCTCTTTCTGGGGATCTGCAGTACAGTCCCTCCAGCCTCTGGGTATTTGCACCACTGGACCCAATATGAAAACTCAAACATTCAGTCCTTCCCCCTGCCCTGAGTTTTGGGGCTGGCTTGCAACAGAATGCTAAAAATACAGCAAACAAACAAACAAACAGACCCAAAAACCCAATTGTTTATCCCCCCCGTGTCCAAACCTTTGAGCTGTGCTGTGACAGCAATTCCAAACCTCTCCAAGGCCAGAGGCTGTAAATGTTCCTCTGTGAAATCCAACCTGAGAACCACAATTCCCAGCAGGACTGCAGGCCCTGGCAAGAATCTCACCCACGACAAGACCTGTGAGTGAATCCTGGGAGGTGGCACTGGCACCTCTGAGCTACCAAATGTGCCTGG
>VXBC01002734.1:260-21238 GCA_013399945.1 Ploceus nigricollis | reverse complement strand
CATACACCTGCTCTCAGCTGTGCTCTTTCTGGGGATCTGCAGTACAGTCCCTCCAGCCTCTGGGTATTTGCACCACTGGACCCAATATGAAAACTCAAACATTCAGTCCTTCCCCCTGCCCTGAGTTTTGGGGCTGGCTTGCAACAGAATGCTAAAAATACAGCAAACAAACAAACAAACAGACCCAAAAACCCAATTGTTTATCCCCCCCGTGTCCAAACCTTTGAGCTGTGCTGTGACAGCAATTCCAAACCTCTCCAAGGCCAGAGGCTGTAAATGTTCCTCTGTGAAATCCAACCTGAGAACCACAATTCCCAGCAGGACTGCAGGCCCTGGCAAGAATCTCACCCACGACAAGACTTGTGAGTGAATCCTGGGAGGTGGCACTGGCACCTCTGAGCTACCAAATGTGCCTGGCTTTGGTAGGGAGAGCGTGGGGCCTCTTCCCTGTTCCACTCACCTTCAGCACCTGCAGGACACCCTGGGCACTCTCAGGAATCTCCTGCTCTCTCCTTCCCCAGCCAAAGCACACAGACATCAGCCCCATCTCCCCCTGCAGACTGGGAGCCTTTTATCCACCTGGCTGCCTTCCCAGGAGATGAATATTTTAAAACACTCCTTTTTTCTATTTTATACAAAATATATAAAATGTTAAGTATGTGTCAAAGTGTCCTTTTGATATTTTCTCTCTTCTACATGCTGGGCTCAAGCTCAGTGATTGATGCAGGGGAGTCCCCATGTGCATCCCAGTGCTGGGGACACTGGGGCAGGCAGCCCTGGGCTGGCCAAGCCTGGGAAGGTGAGCTGGGTCCCCCTCTCCACCTGCACAGCTTTTCAGAGCCGATGGATAACTCATTCCTCACCCACCTCCAGTGATTTATTTATCAGACTCCTGGCTCGGAGGAGTGAAGAGCTGTGAATTACCAGTGGCAGTGCTGGAAGTGGCCACATTCCAGGGGCTGGGATCTGGCTCTGGAGGCACCATCCGTGTTCCACTGCTCCTCTGGGAGCCCAGAGCTGCTGCCTGTGCCTCTCTAGCCTGGCTCCTGAAGGGAAACCATGGAAGAGATGATAATAAATACAATAACTCCGGGATTTTGAGGAAACCAGTGCCACAGACCTGGCTCCCAGAAGGGAATCACCTCACATCCAGGGCTGGATGTGCAGACCTGGATCCTCAGGACATTGATTCCTTCCTGTCCAAGCTGACGAGGTGTGAAACTCTCCTCTGGAGCTGGAAACTTGTTAACACACTTTTTTTTCCCCTCTTCCTTGGTAGTACAACTTCAGGCCCTGTTCTTATTCATAAAAAAGGACTCATCAAAGCAAATGTAAAGAGCAGCTGAGGGAGTACAACAAAAAGAGAGATACTCTGAGGTGTTCCCTGCACCTCATTTGCTCTCACAAGCTCCCAGTGCTCCTTTGCAGGGCGACTCCTCTTCCTCCTGACTCCTCCTGCAGATTCCCACCTCCTGCCTCCACATGTGCTCCCATGTCCCCATCCTCTCCAGCAGCACCTTCCCCTTTCCCCCTTCCATGTTTGTTTGGCTTCTCCCAGAATGAAGTGGCTGCTCTTTCCCAAAGGAGGGATGTTTTTCACTCTTTTTGCTGTTCCTTCATCTTTCTCCCCAGCCTTTCCAAGCTCTAGCAGCCCATTAAGGTCCTATCCAGGATGTTGCTCTCCCCAAGCCCAGGTTCCTGGCACACCTTGATCTCCTCCTGCCTTCTTATGGCCAAAACTCCAGGCCTCTTCTTCCTCCTGCTGCTCCTTTGCTTTTGGCTGCCTGGGGATATCCTTGATCTTATCACACGCTCCGAAGTGAGGTGGAGATTGTGACCTGCAGTGCCAGACAGGTGAGCCAGGTCAGCAATCCCAGGGTGGCAGGAGAGGCCTGGAGCAGGACCTGCACTCAGTGGGAGCAGTGCAGCTCTGAACTGCCCCTCTGAGCACGGAGGAGCTCAGACACCCCCTCCCACAGAGCCACTCTCTGGGAGAACCTGCAAAAACATGTTTCCTTCTGGCCCTGGACCTCAAAGCCACTGTCCTGGCTGAGCATCAGGACTGTACGGGCCATGCAGCACAGGAGGGCTCGTGGCCAGAGGTGCTGAGCAATCCCCAGAGCTGCCCCTCCTGATCCAAGGAGGGCAGAGCCACTTCAGGCCCAGCTCCAGCCTGCTTGGAGAGCTCCCCAGAGCAGGCTCCATACAGTCACCTGCCAAAAGCAAAGCATGGCCATGGCAGGGGTCCCTCATTCCCAGCCCCTGTGAAACCAGCAGTGACACACCCACTGGTGACAAAGGCAGGGTCACCCCAGAGTGGCACTGTGAGAGCCCTGTGGGCACCCCATGGCTTTTGTGCACAGCTCCAAACCTCCCTCCTGCCTGCCTCTCACAGAAACATTTCTTTTCAGCTCATTCAAGGCAGCAGCTGTTGATCATCTGAAGATCTGTCAGCTCTGCTGAAGGTGGATGGTGGCTATTTATTTTCAGCATAATTTCTTTAAAAAACTGCAGTCATTAAAAAAAAAAAAAAAAAGGGGAAAAGCTGGCCCTTTAAAGATTCCAAATATTTTCCTCCTCAAAATGTATGCTGATGGGTCTGACTATTCCCTGGCTTCCCCTCTTCTGATCAAAGCCTCCAGCTCATGCTGGAAGGATGGTATTTCCAAAGAACCTCCCCCAGAAGGGACCTGCTCACCCAGCAAAGAAGCACAGGCACTTCTTGGCTTCACCACAGCATCATCAAAGGCTGAAAATAGCAAAGGCCAAACCTTTGCTATCCAGCCTTTTTTTATTTTAACTGCTTTATTCACTTGACCACTAAAAAATTCATTCCATCTAAAGTTTAATGAGAAATTAAATGGATGGATTGGCTGCTAAACAGCCTGTGTGCGGGTGTGAGCACTGCCAGAGGGGCTGTGGGCTAATGAAATGTTTAATGCTGAGGACTGCAGCGAGCTTGGGCACAACAGATGCCGGCTTGGGGATATAAATAAGTGCAGTGATATGAGCTCATGTTCTCTTGACACTCTGCTGAAACCCTCCTCCTCTCACAAAAAGCTTCAAACTTCTCAGTTTCTTCCTGCTTTGAAGGCTGAGCTCATGTAACACTAGATCCTCCTCCACCTGCAGGAGTGGTCAGCCCTGGCCAGGGATGGATTTCCTCTCATCATCAGCTCAGCTGATTCTGATTCTGTGACTCTGTGATTCTGTGATCAAACTCAGCTGCTGGAAAACAGCTGATCCCTTCATATCTGCTGGGGAAGCTCTGCCAGCATTCAGGCTGAACAAGAAAATCCACTTGGATTCCTGCAGTGCTCTCTGCAACACTTTTGGGCAAATTTTCACACATTTTGGGAGCTTCAGGATAGGAGATCTGAACCCTGGCCATGAGGGACCTTGTCTGCCTGCATTTCCTGAAGGAAAACAAGCACTGAGGTTCAAACCAAGGTGCAGGGAAGCACATGTAATTCAGACCCAGGGATAGTCAAAATGAAGCAAAATCCAAGTCATTACCCCAAAACAGCTCCATATTGAGCAACAGGTACCTCAGGAAGGGGTGCAGAAGCAGCATCTCACCTGGAGCTGGGTGATAACCAGGACATGTCCTCAGATCAGATCGCAGAAACACAGAATCAATGAAAACACCTCAAAGATCATCAAGTTCAACCAGCAAACATCAAGGCAATCCCAGGGAAAGGAGGTGGATCCTTGTGATCTCATCACTTGCATGCAGACCTGTCATTGTACCCTATAAATATCTTGGGAATCCTGAGCAGCTCCATGTAGATCACCTGCAGGAAGGTGTTCCCAAGGCATATGTTTGAGGGTAAAGGACTGCAGGCTCAGCTGACTGCCCTGCTTTTTGCAGGGTTCTTTCCAGGAGTGAGGAGCTGGCTGTGCCCTGAGGTGTGTCCATGTCCTGGAGTGTCCCTCTGTGGCCTTCTCTGGGGCATCCTGGCTCAGGCATGCTCAGACAGGGCTCTCTCCCACCAGGCTGGCCAAGCACAGAGCTCTGTGCAGCTCCTTGGTGCAGGGCTGTGCTGGGGTGCTCTTGTCCTTCTGAGCTCAGCACATCCCTGCTGTTTGCACTGCTGGCTGTACAGGGAGTGTCAGGCTGCCAGAACCTTGGCCCATGAGATGTCACATTTGCCAGCAGTGTCACTGGGGAGCAGGACTGTGGGCAGGGCCCAGAGGATCCCAGAGTCACAGAATCCCAAAATGGGATGGGTTGGCAGGGACCTCAGAGCTGCTCCCATTCCACCCCCTGCCATGGGCAGGGACATTTTCCACTAGACCAGGCTGCTCCAAGCCCTGTGGAGCCTGGCCCAGAGGAGTCACCCAGGCTGACATTCACCCCCTGCCTCCTGACACAGCTGTAGTCTGGTGAGGCAGAGCAGGGATTCCCTGCTGTTTGGAGAAGGGAGGCTGCCTTTGGAAGCAGCAGAGGGGTTTGGCTCTCTCCTATTGCAATTTCTTAATCTTCCTGTAATATTGGCTAGCAGGCTGGGAGCCAAAGGCAATTCCTCCTGTTGCCACTGGCATCCTCCAAATCAGGACACGCCCAGGACCTTTATCACTCAGAGAGGGAGGGATCACAGCCACCCTTCCTCATCACCTGATGATGGAGGAGCCTTTGATGGTGAGCTCCTGAGAGGAGCAGAGAACTGGGGCGAGAGCCCTCCCTGCTCTCAGCCCAGAACGTATTTGAATATTTCATGACCAGGTTTTTCTCCCACTTGTTTGTTTGGAAGCAGAAGCACAGGTTCGGACAGAGACTGAGGAGTGATGATCAGACACTTCCCATTGCCTTTTGCTCCCAAATGACTTTTCCCCCTCAGCAGACACATGGGACAGGAGTCCAGCAGAGAGCAGAAGATGCTGTCAGAGCAGGATGGGCTCAGGTTATTCCTTCATGTCCCACAGCGTTATCAGAAGATGTCTTGGAGCCACGGTTGCTCCACATTCCTGAAATGAACGGAGGAAGAACACACTGATCTTCACCCTGACTCCTGAGTGAGGTCTCAAAGTGTAAATGGGCACAAAAGGCACCACAGGGCAGGGGTGGTGGCACCACAGGCATTTTCTTCAGGGCTGAAAATGAGAGTGCCTCTTAGCTCTACAGCTTAACCATTTACAGTAATCTGAAAATGAGAGTACCATAGACTCCTAGAATGACAGGATGGTCTGGGTCGGAAAGGACCTTAAAAATCTCGTTCCACCCCCTGCTATGGGCAGGGACACCTTCCACCAGACCAGATTGCTCCAAGTCTTTTCCAAGCTGGCCTTGGACACCATCCTTGCCAAAGTACACAGCCAGCACACTGAGCAGAAGGGCTGGGTAAATACAGCAACCCCAAAAGTTTTGTAGTGAGCCTCTGAAAGTGGCCAGAAAGGACTCACCTAGGAATCAATAACTCCAACTGAGAATATCAGGGAGTGTAGGAGTGGGGGTTCCATCTTTGGGAGCCACACGTTAGGGAGAAGATGAGGCAAGCAACAAGTTCAGAGTGATTTCAGCACATCAAGTCAAGGAAATAAAATAACTATTCCAAATTATTGAGGAAAGGGCAGAGTCTGTGGCTCTGAGTTCATCCCTGCTGAAATAGCGAGTCTCGAGCCAGGATCACACCAATAAACCTGAGAAGGTGCAGGAGGGAATCAGGAAAACGGGTGGCAGACTTTCACTCTGCTTCATTTATCAGGGAGAAGGTCAAGAGTGACTGGATCATTATCTGCAGCTGCTGCTCAGGGAGCAGAAATCCAATAGCTCTGAGCTCTTCAAACCAGCCCAGATCTGAGGAGATACAAAGCGGTGCCACCCTGCGCTGAGCAGAGGGCACCAAGGTCTCAGCAGGGAGATTTGGAACTCATTTACTGAGGATTGGGTGGGATTCACCCACACCACATGTGTTAAATTAAAGCCTTCTGCCTAGAGATGCTGACTTGAAGCAAGGACCTGCTTGAAGGTAACGAGCTGTGTTCTGGAAACCAGGCTGAAGAGCTCATCTAGGAATGGCCAGTGTGTCCCTCCCCACAGGCAGGTTAGTCTGCAGCGCTTCTCATATCCTGTTCTTCTCCATGGGCACTCAGGGCCTGCTCAAAATGTTAACAATCTCTCTTCATACCAGTACCATCTCCCATAGCCCTGCTCAACCCCTGCAAGGTGGGGAATACCCTGAAGTGTTTGAGTAGGAATGGGCTGAGGCAGGGGGTGGGCAGTGACAGGCACATCTCTGTGCCAAGGGATGGGGTCAGCACAGCCCTTGCTGTCCTCCCTCCACACTTCTCCTCCCTTGGGGGCCCAAACTGACCCACAAGGAGCACACTTCATTTCTTTAGTCTGGGACTTTGGCAGACCAAGTAGTTTGGATGCTCCAAGCGTCGGGCACTCTGCCAGCCCTGCTATCCCCCTGTGCCAGCACAGAGCCCTCCCTGCCACAGCAACACCTGGCAATGGACAGGCCAAAGCCCTTTCCCAGCAGGAGGAGAAACACAGCATGGCTCCCACAAAGCAAACACTGGGGGGGATTTTTGGAGGAAGCCACGGAGCCCTCAGGTTGACTGACCACCTCAGCTCAGAAATCACCCTCCTTCCCTGCTCTCAGGCAGCAGAGGGATGTGGTGGGTCTGTCCATTGAGCAAATCTGGCACCATATGGCCAGAGGAGCTGCTGCTCCACACACACACACGCTCAGAGCTAACTTTGGCTCCAAAAGGCTCCCCAGACCTTTCTGTGAGATTTTCCAGCAGCCCCAGGTGGGCAGGGATGATGAGTCACTGCTGGGAGCAGCCGTGCACAGAACACATGATGCCTGCTAGCTCTGCAGAAGGCTTCAGGAGTGATAAT
Source organism: Ploceus nigricollis (assembly GCA_013399945.1). Lineage (NCBI taxonomy): Eukaryota > Metazoa > Chordata > Aves > Passeriformes > Ploceidae > Ploceus > Ploceus nigricollis. The sequence continues at coordinate 14,388 of VXBC01002734.1, read as the reverse complement.
CCTTGGAAATCAAAGAGCTGGTGTCTTCTGAGAAAACCCAGTTCTTGAGGAAAGGCAGGAAGGGAAGGCCTGGGAAGCAAGGCTCCTCGTCAGGAGTTACGGATTTCCCCTGCTACTGCTGATGTGTCATCCCAAAACCTGCATGGAGGCAGAGATTTCTGCAGCTCATTAACTCTCTCTGGATCAGAAAGGTCACATCAGCTCTGCCCAGCCCCAGCTTCTCTACGTGCTGTGGGTGTTCACAAAGCTCTTCTCAGCATCAAGAAACCACATCAGGTTCCTGCACCATGGCCAAGCCTTCTCCTCATGACTAGGTGCAGACAGGCTCCTCTGACTGCTTCCCTTCTGGCAGTGCCATCCCTCCACTCTTCTCCAGGGCTTCTGGTCCCCCTGACCCTGCAGCAGCACAGGGGAGGTCCCACCTCTGGTGACACTGGGCTGAGCTGACTCACCTCAGGCTGCATTACAGGCACAGCTGGAGCCTGCCTGGGTTTGGGGTCTGCACAGTCACCACTGCTGTAGGGGAGCACAGTCACAGAGGTTGGCTGGAGCGTGGCTGAAGGTCTCCTTCCAGCATCTTTCCTGTTTTGTTCTCTGCTGGGCTCTGCATGTGGTGGCTGAGGTGCACAGAGGTGAGAGCACCCCTCCCTCCCAGGAAGGAGCCACGCCAGGCCCAGGAGCTGCCTTTGAGCTCAGTGCACGTATGAGAGCAGAGCCCAGACAGCAGCAGGCTTCTCGAGATGTGCTGTGGGTTTCTTATGAGCAGATGCAGCTCTGAGATGCAGGGACTGGCACTAAAGTCTTTACAGTTTTGCCTTTGCCAGCCCAAAGAAATCTGTCCTAAGAGACCACTCAAGGGACCAGCAAAATAATTGCATATGTTTGAGACAGATCAGGTAGGAGCCTTTGGAGGTGCTTGGGGACAGTCCCTACAGGCACTAGGTTGCTTATAAAAGGTGCCATTTGTTCATGGCCTGTTAGTTTAGGGGAAGCCTTGGGAATGATGAAGCATTAATTGCTTCTCAGCTGCTCTGCTCCTGTCTTTCCTCCATCTGCTGGTGAAGTCATTCTCAGCCACATGCTTCAGGAGCCTCCTTCAGCTGCTTCTCCCATGTTTCCATCCACACATCCCATGCCTTGCCAGGATGATGCTCCACCACCCTCTCCTGCCTCTCCCTTTGCACACAGCTCCTGTGAGAACCAGCTCATGACTTCTACCGTGGCCAGGAGCAAATCCACAAACACCCTGGAGCCATGGGATGCTGCAGCCCCAGAGCCTTGCCCCTGTCCCTACCCTTGCTAGTGTTTCCCTCCAAAAGGGACTGCAAATGAACATCAAGGCCCCCAGCCTTGTGTTTGAGCAGTGCCATGAGATTGTCTTGCCATCACAGGGACAGTCACACAGTGATGGGGAGCCACTGTTTGGGCTCACAGTGCCAGCTGGGAGTGGTTTAGAGCAGGGCCACTTAGTGATTGACCAGATCACCTTTGCCATGGTCCAGAGCAAGCCAGGAGTGCAAAACCATGAATGCCCAAAATCCTCCACTCTAGCACCTGCAGAGCACCCCTGGGTTCCCAGGGCACTTTGGCAGGAGGGAGACAGACAAAGCCAAAGCAGCACATTGCCAGCACCAGCCTCACTCAGGTGTTCTGTCCCATGGGTAGCAGAGGTCTCCAAGGATGGGGCTGAGACGTGCAAGGTACAGGAAAATCAGAGAGCCCAGGAAGCTCCCGGCACTGATGGGGAGAGGAAGGGAAAGGGCATCCAGCAGCTTTGGCAGAGCTCACACCACCCTGGAGGGCAAGAGCCCGAGCTGGACAAGGACACTCCAGAGCCAGAAAGGTGGCAAAGGGTGAGCCCAGGTCTGCTGGATGAGGGTCTCCAGCATCAGCATAAAAACAGCAGCTCCTGCTGGCTGGGATTCACTGGATAAAGTAATTAATGTGTGTTGGGTAGAGAGGAGATGGCGTTTCCCTGTAGCTTCTCTCTCCAGGGCTCCATGGCTGACAGGAGGGGTAGGGGATTGTTTGCTCCCTCTTAATCCCCCTTTCTAAGGGTTTCCCCTCCACAGGCTGAGATCAAGGGGTTCGTGGATGCCTCTGCCCACGCCTCTGCTCCCCAAGGACAGCAGCCCCCGCTTAAACAGCTCTGCTGCCTTGCACTTCATATCTTTGATCTCAGATTTAAATACAGCTGCCCATAAAGGGAATGGGAATGGTTCCCAGATGAGGTTTGATTTCCAGTCTCTCCATCCTCCCAAATAATACTATCAAAGTATCAGATTTTGGAAAACTTACCATACCTTGGCTAGTCAAAANAAATAAATTCTCAAGTACAATTACCTTCAGGTTATTTTTCCCTGCTTCTTTTTTATACCATTGTTTGAAATTAAACTTCAAGCTGGCCTACCTCTGCATATTGTACCTCCACTTTTAATCATGGCAGCAAAGGAGAAGCTCGTAATCCTGATGGATTTCCCCCACAAACTCGTGATCTTTGCAGAGACATCACTGCCGCCACCTCCTCTCCCCCACCCCGCATGCACAACGAGTATTTCTGGTTCCCCACATTTACGGCCTGGCATTTAGCTGTGTTCAACCAGGGGCTTTTTTATCACCTCCAATTTGCTAAGTGATGTAAACACTGCCACCTGATTACTCTGCTCTTGCCATTATTTACTGCTCCAGGAGTCTCTCAGTGTCATCTTCAAACTTTATCAGTAATGATTTTCTGTTTTCTTCCAGATCACTGCTAAAGATGCCGAGCAGCTCGGCAGCCTGGGGAGATACCTGTGGGACCCAATTAGGAGTGACTGTGCTAAAGGCTGATGGAGAGCCAATGATTCCATCCCAGATCTAGCAGTTAGCCAGTTTTTAAACCCAGCCTAATCATGCCAGAGCCATTTGTTAAGTACTTATAAAAACAAAACCACAAGACCGCCCAGATTAACTCCTGACAACCTCAGCACAGCAAGCTCCATGAAACTTCAGTGCACTGGGTAAAAAATAAACCACAGAAGTGACAGCAACTGTGTCACTCCTGATATGACCTTCACAGGCTGTTGGTCTCAGCTCCATTCACAGCCCTGGGGAGGTCAGGTCTCTCATTCTCTTTTCTTCTGCTAAAGAGGATTTGTCTCCCAACAGAGAAGAGGCCGGGATAAGGCAAGCAAGGGAAAAAGGCACCTTCAGCCTCTGCTGCTCTCTTCCTCCCATTAAGCTGATACAGAGCTCCAGAAGCCCTTGGAAATGATGTTGAATCTCTAAGAAATCTCTGCTCTCCTTCATCTCTCCCATCACAAAAGGAACACAGGCCTTGGATCATCTGTTTATTAAAATATTTTAACTGGGAAAACAAGGCGGGGGAGGGAGAGGGTTAATTAAATTAATGGCCTCTCTAAAGAGAGGCAATTAGGGTATTGATTGCAAGAAGTGCCAAGTTAATTGGGCATGTGACACATTGACATTTTTCACAATCAATAAACCTGCAACACCTTCAAAGAAATCTCGAACAGTGTGCGACCATATCACGGTCAAAAATGCAATAAATTTCTTGAGCTGATTATAGCTGTTGGTTTCTTTCATGTTTTCTCAATACCGAAAGCTGTCTGACAGGACAGCTCTTTCCCCATGTGGCTTTAATAAAAGGCTTTGATGGAGCCAATACAAGCTTTCTGTCTTTTTTTTTCAAGAAGAAGTCTTGTCAGCTTCAGTCAGCTTCGCCTTTCCGTTCCCTGACGAGCACTGGGAAGAAAGGGGCTGGAGAGGGCTGGGAGAAGCCAATTAGTAGGGATAGAGGAGGGATAGCAGAGCACCCGGCAGTGATGCTCTGAAGAGAGGCTGGAGCCTGGAGCCTGCTCCGGATCCCGCCCGGCAGGACACGGTGCGCGCTGGGATCAGCCAGCCCTTCCCTGCCTTCCCTTGTCTGCCCCGGTGCCCCGGAGCAGCGCTGATGTTCGCCCCAGGCTGCTGGGAGCGGCCGTCCCTGCCCCGAGCCTGGGCCGTGCTGACAGCCGGGCCGGGCGGAGCGGCCGGGACAGGCTCTGGTGGCTCCCGAGGAGCTCAGAGTCACACGGAGTGTCCCGCCAAGACCTCGGGACACGGGACAGGCTCTGGTGGCTCCCGAGGAGCTCAGACTGAGTCACACTGTTATGTATGGGTATAATTCGTGCAGTTGGTATTGCATGTAATAAATTAGAGATGTTATATGTTGTATCTGTAAAATGTTTTAAAAAGTTACTGTAAAACCAAGACGAAGGAGATCTCCGCTCGAGCTACCTAATTAACATATGACCAGCTCTGGCCTACAGAAAACAATAGCCGAGAAGTGGGTCATGACACACCCAAACGACTCACAAGAGATAGCACCAACGCCAGGATCCAGCACCTGCACTGGGAGCAGGGAAGCGGAAGAAGCCCCGAAGGAAAAAGCAACCATCGTCCTCTTTCAGGGGACACCTGGACTCGGATGCAGCTAAAATTCCTTCTCCGTGAGACTAGACTGCATAAAATATGCAGCCTGCCTCAATGACTTATAGCCAAAAGCGAAATAAAACGTATAAAACCCTTCCACCAAAAATACAGGGCGGGCAGACCCGAGGGAGACAGGGACTCTGTCGGACTGCCCCCAGAGCGGCTCTGCAAGGCTGTGGGCAAATTCGAACTCAAAACTGTGACGCGATCGCAAATAAATTTAATTATTAATTTTTAATTCAGATTAGCTTGTACCCATTTATAACAACACCGAGTGTCCCGCCGAGCCCTCGGGACACGGGTCAGGCTCGGAGCGCAGGGGCTGCTGAACGCTGTTCACAAGCATCAGGGATGCGCCTGAAAGTCCGAGGGGAGGGGTGAGCAGAGCACCCTCGAGGTTTGGAGGAGGCTTTGGATCAGAAATTCCTGCCTGGGAGGGTGGGCAGGCCCTGGCACAGGGTGCCCAGAGCAGCTGGGGCTGCCCCTGGATCCCTGGCAGTGCCCAAGGCCAGGCTGGACACTGGGGATGGAGCAGCCTGGGACAGTGGGAGGTGTCCCTGCCATGGCAGGGGTGGCACTGGATGGGATCTAAGGTCACTCCCAGCCCAAACCATTCTGGGGTTTTATGGTTCTGTGACAGCCTGCTGTGGAGCACAAGAGTCTTTGTATCTGTGCTGGAGCTGGGCTGCAGACTGGTTCTCCTCTCCTGAGCTCAGGTTCCCTCCTTTTGCTGCTCCCTGCTCTGGGGCTGCCCCTCTGGGTGCATTATTTCAAGGTGCTTCAGGGGGGTGGTACCAAGAGCTCCCAGCCTGACAAAGCTCATCTGTCCTGTGGTGCATGTCTGTACTGAGTGGGCTGCACCTGCCCATGGCCATTCCCATTGTCAGTGCCTTCTGTGCACCAGTATGACATAAAAAAATTAAATCTCATATTCTGAAACTTCACACTGAAAAAGTCTGAAATCACATTCCATGGCTCTCCTGTCCTAGGAGGGAAGGGAGCTGGAGCTGGCATCAGGCAGGACTGGGGACCAGGAGGTGTTTCAGCTCCCAGAGACTCCAGTGAGACCAAACCCAGGTCCTACCTCTGGGCCAAATGCAGAGGGGGGTGGCTGCTGCTTTCTGCTCAAGGGTGAAGCTCTGGTGCCACTTTTTCCCCCTTGGGAGTTTTGCCACAGCATTTGAGAGCCCTACTCAGCTCTTTAGAGCTGGACACCATAACCACCCTCATCTCTGAGAGCAACCCTTGGCTGGGAATGTGTCGAGGCCCAGGCCCTGACTGGAGGTGCCCTGTGCCTGCTGCCCACTGGGTGCTAAAACATTTGGAAGTGTCCAACCAACTGCTGAGTCCCAGAGGTTACCTGTGTACAGCATTACTGTGAACTCATGCTGGAAATACACGCCTAGACTGGATTAACTGAAAACTCAGCTTTTTGCCCTTTAATTGTTTCACTAAGTTGACCTGGGCACTTGTCCCACATTAACAGGATTTTTCCCATGGATAAGCCCATTCATATGCCCCTGCTGCTTATGTTTGTGACTCAGGTTTCATTGCCTGTGCAGTGCTGTATAATTTACATCAAGGAGCTACTGTGCATTGGCAGACACATCTGCATGGCTGTGACCCAGCACAAACATCTGATCTTCACCACCCGTTGTCTGCTTTAACCCTACGCAGGGCTACACTCAGTAATTAACTTGTACAATTAGAACTTGACAGAGTCCACAAAAGCCACGTCCTGCCAGTGGCCCCAGCCTGATTTTTCCTTGTCAGCAGCATCACCTGGGCCAGCTCCTCTCAGACAGTGGCTGCACTCTTTTTTCCAGGCTCAGTGGGTTTTGCCCTGGACAGTGACACGCTCTCACAGGATTAATGCTGGGAACCATCACCTCATTACAATCAACCTTGCTGCCTTATCTCAGAAAAACTGGAGGAAAATTAGTTTGTTCCTAGGAGACACAGGCTTAAGCCAGGCAGGCTCCCTGCTGCCCTTGTCCATACTGGGGACAAAGTAAAGAGAGCAAATTCCAGGGAAAGCTTTCCAAAGGCTGGAGCTTGTGATGAGGGTGGTGATCTTCCTCCTCTGCCCCAGCCTAGGGTGGTTGGCAGAGTCCCTGGAGCAGGGTACATCCCATGACTCCAGAGGGAGGATGCAGGATGGTCCTGCATCACCCTGTGGTCATCACTCCCCCCAGGGTGGCCAGAGCTCCCCAGCCCCTGCACCCACTGCAGAGAACGAAGGCCCTTGAAAAAGACTCCAAATAAATGTGACCAGCTTATTGCTGAGCCTGGAGCTGCCTCCCTAACCCTAGCCAAGGGCAATGTCCTGCACACAGGATGGTGAAGAAGCTGCTGGGAAGGCAGGAGGGCAGCTCTGCACTGATGGGACAGAACAGACACTGACCTGCAGGCAGGGTAACACAGAGGGGTATTTTCAAACTGGTGTTAATGGATGTAAAAAAGCACAGCACCACCTTTCATGAGCACGTGGAGCCCAAAACACAGGAACAGTCAGGGGAAAAGGAAAAGAAAAGGAGGGGAAGGGGAAGGAGAAGAGAGAAAAAAAGGAGGAAAAAAGGAGAGGGGAAAAGTAGGAAAAAAGGAGGGGAAAGGGAGGAAAAAAAGGAAAACTCTATCCTCATACCCAAAATTCAAGAATGGCAGTTTAATGCACAATCTGCAGCTAGTGCCCACAAAGCTGGCAGGGCCCAGGTCTCTTCAGGGAAAATGCGTAATTAATGCAGGGGTTTAAATTACCTGTGCCTTGTTCATGGAGAATGCCTCTGGTCCTTCCTCCTCACCATCAATCCATCATTCAGGCACCCTCAGGATGAACTTCATGGGTTTGAAAAACAGCTAAAAAAGGGCCTCCTGTTTCTCAAACCACCAGGAAGTTGGAAACTTTCCACCCTGGCCACCGTTTCTAATTAAAAGTTTCATTAATTCCAGGGAAGGAAAGAGTTCCTTGGGGGTCTCTCCTGACTCCAACACTATTACATGTTCTCATTAATGACCCAGATGATGGAGGAAATATCAGTCTTATTTAATTTACTAAGCAGTACCAAGATTTGAGATATCATGTGTAGGCAGAAGGACAGGATTCAAATTCCAAATCTCTCCATGAATTAAAGAAAATTTGGTTAAAAAAAAAAGCAGGATGTGGTGAGGAAGAATTGTGAGGGTTCCACTGCTGACAGGAAGGTTGCTTGGAGGTCTCTCTGGGAGAAAATGAGTCAACAGGACAAAGCAGAGCCAAAAAAAGCCCATTTCATTGTGGGGTCATGTACAGGGGCATCACTTGTAAAGAAATACACTCTTCCTTCTGCTCCCCACTGCTACGGCAGCAGTTGGAATAAATTTTCCCTGTTTTGAGAAAGCAAAGGGTCATATGGAGGGTGTTCAAAAGAGAGTGGGAAGAATTGCCTGAGATCAGGGAAACTGGTCCCAACAGGCAAGACTGGAGGGATCAGGCAGGACAGAACACAGGCCAAGGAGGAGATGAAGAAATCTTTGTGAAAGAAAGCAAAGCAAAGTTTGTTCCCCACAGCAGATGGGACCAGAAGCCATGGGTTAAAAGTACCTTTGCAGGTCAGATGTCAGGAAAATCCAGCTGTCTGGAAGGCAAGGAATGGACACAGAGTGCCTGGAAAGGTCAGAGCAGTGCTTTCATTGATCAGTTTTCAGCTCACAGTAGGAAAAGGCCCTTCAGGAATGGCCCAAGAGGAGCTGATCTTGCCTGACACAGAGGTGGGCCACAAGTGTTATTCCCAGCCCCAAATCCTACTAGGAAACAGAGCATTCATAGAACTGCAGAATCCCAGGATGGTTCAAGTTGAAAGGGGCCTTGAAGCCCATCCAATCCCACCCCTGCCATGGCAGGGACACCTTCCACTGTCCCAGGCTGCCCCAAGCCCCAGTGTCCAACCTGGCCTTGGACACTGCCAGGGATCCAGGGGCAGCCACAGCTGCTCTGGGCCCCCTGTGCCAGGGCCTGCCCACCCTCCCAGGGAACAATTCCTTCCCAATATCTGATCCAAACCTCCTCCCTTCCATGCCCTTGTAAATAGTCCCTCTCCACCTTTCCTGTTAGCCCCTTTAGGACTGGAAGGCCACAATTAGGTGACCCCAAAGCTTCTCTTTTCCAGGCTAAGCTATCCCAACTCTCTCAGCCTTTTCTCCCAGCAGAGCTGCTCCATCCCTCTGATCATCCTGGTGCCTCCTCTGGACCCACGCCAGCACCCCAGGTCCTTCCTGTGCTGGGCCATAGAGCTGCAGGCAGCTCTGCAGATGAGGTCTCACCTGGGCAGGGCACAGGGGCAGAGTGTCCCCCTCCCCTGCTGCCCACACTGGGGGATGAGCCCAGGGCACAGGGATCTGGGGTCCCAGCACATACGGCCGGGTGTGTCCAGCCTCTCATCCACCTNGTAAATAGTCCCTCTCCACCTTTCCTGTTAGCCCCTTTAGGACTGGAAGGCCACAATTAGGTGACCCCAAAGCTTCTCTTTTCCAGGCTAAGCTATCCCAACTCTCTCAGCCTTTTCTCCCAGCAGAGCTGCTCCATCCCTCTGATCATCCTGGTGCCTCCTCTGGACCCACTCCAGCACCCCAGGTCCTTCCTGTGCTGGGCCATAGAGCTGCAGGCAGCTCTGCAGATGAGGTCTCACCTGGGCAGGGCACAGGGGCAGAGTGTCCCCCTCCCCTGCTGCCCACACTGGGGGATGAGCCCAGGGCACAGGGATCTGGGGTCCCAGCACATACGGCCGGGTGTGTCCAGCCTCTCATCCACCTCCCAAGTCCCTCTTGGCAGGGCTGCTCCATCCCTTCCTCCCCAGCTTGGATCGATCCTGGGGCTCCCCCACCCAGCTGCAGCACTGAGACAGACTGGGCTGCTCTCCTGGGGTGACTTTATCATCCTGAATTCGTTTGTCTAGCCCAGAAATAAGTTTTGCACCTTTAAGGCTGGTTCTGAGAGCCAAGTGGGGGAGAGAAGAAGTGCATAGTTTGTTTTCAGAAACTGCACTCACTCCTCCACATTCCTGCTCCTGGACTGTGCTGTCTGCAGCACGGACAGACAGCAGGACAGAGCTCTCCTTTGCTTTTAGTTAGTTTTTAGCTAGCTGAGGCAGAGAAGTTCTCTGGACTGTGGCTTTTCTTTTTCCTTAGAACTATTTAAACCTGCTCTGGACTGAACACCCAGAAGAGCACTGGCAGCTCTCACCTATAGCCCACCAGGCGGGCCTGGGCCGCGGCATTTCCAGCGCCACAGGGACTGATAAGAGACTGATAAGAGACTGATAAGAGACTGAGTGAGACGTGCTACAGCCCATGGAGGGACTTTCTGTGTTTGTCATCTCTTTAGAGCGATGAGAGGTTTTGTTGTTTAATATTGTTCATTTTTTGTGCTAGTGAATGCTTTGCCTCTTAAATAAACAGGTTTTTTCCACTTTTCTCCAGGGAAATCTTTTCCCAAACCAGCTGGGGGAGGGGCTGTTTGAATCTGCTTTCTAGAGGAACCACTTTGGAGGTTTTCTCCCAGATTTGCCCCAAACCAGGACAGCTGGGCTGTGATTGATGACTCAAGGCTGTCCCAGTGCAGCACCCAGAGCTATCAAAGCCAGGGTGTCGGTGCAAGGGCTCGAACCATCCCCGGGGCTCTGCTCGTGATGCAGAGCAGCCCACGGGGCAGAGGGCAGGCACACCTGAGCCCACAGACTGGGCTCCCAGATAAGGGAAGTGGCTGGTAAGAGGCAAAGCCTGCGAGGTGGGATGAGTCCTTCCTATCATAGGAACTCAGCTGTGGGCACTGCCCTCCAAGGTGCCGGGACATTCACAGGTGGGATGAAGGTTTTCACCTCTGATGGGCCATGGTGGATCCAACCACACTGACCTGAGAGACAGCTGCAACATCTTAGAGGGATTCAAGGACTCCTGAAGAGTGACCCACCCCACTGCATCATCCAGCTGTTCCACGATCCATCACAGTACCTCACCCAGGTGTCTGTGATCCATTGTTGCATTGTGTTGTTATGAGTTTGAATAGTCTGTCCCTGTACCCCCCTCCTACAACGGTCCTGTCCCCTGTTGTCCCCTCCTACTCAAGTGTCAATCCTACCCTCTTTCCGCCCCAGTCCCCTAAAAGTGCTTTGTCATCCCCCAGTCTCCTCCCTAGTGCCTTGTCAATCACTCAGCCCCCCTGTCCCACCAATCTGGACGCTTCCATAAATAGTGTCGAGTGATTGGCCGAGGGCCAGGGGTCCCTCCCCCAGTTTCCCACTATTTGATGTCCCACCTGTCCTTCGATCCAAGGTCCACTCCCCCAGTTCACCCTATTGGTTGTTGGGCAGTTCCCTCCCCTGTTACCAACGCCTGTTAAAGGTTGCTGCACAACCTTTCTCAGTGCTCTGTGCTGCTGGTTTCCCTGAGCTTTGGTGCTTCTTTGAGGTCAGGAATAAACCTTGGCTTGCACCCCAGCATTGAGTCAGCTCCCTATTGCTCTGCCAACGTCGCTGCCGTCTCCTCAGCTCAGGGTTTTCACACCCTAGCCTCTCTCCTAACCTCCTGAGGAACTGGAGAGTGTCCCCCGCCATCAGCCGTGCCAGGCTGGTCAGGAGTGACCGAGTGGGCACAAGGAAGGGCACGGTGACAGTCCATAACATCACATCATCCAGGTGTCCCATGATCCATAACATTAATCCTCCAGGGTGAAACTCCCCGCCCCAGGGGAGGAACCTGTGCATTTCTACCTGAACCTGAGTGAATATAAACCATACAGATTTTTTGTTTGGGGGACTTTTTCCCCTCATCACTCAATGGATACAGTCTGCAAGCACTGAGAAGACTGGAGGAAGACTAACAGGACATTATCAGAATCTATAGAGGGATATTTTTTTCTCTTTCTCTGTCATTCTCTCTCTCCCTGCCACTCTCTTTTCCCTTTCTCTCCCTCTACCTCACATTTACTGTTCAAAAAGGAATCCATACTATTGGCTTTGGCACAGGGTCTTGTTTGCACCCGAATTTGGGCAGAGGCATCTCCCTTGTGATTTTAATAATTGTATCTTAACAAACACCAACACCTGGTCTTGTTAAACTACATGAGCTTCCCATGGGCCACTCCTCGAGCTCATCAAGATCCCTCTGGGTGGCCCCAGGTGTGTCACTGCACCACTCAGCTGCTGTCACCTGCAAACCTGCTGAGGGTGCCCTCACACCTTCACTTGTGTCACTAATCAGGGTCTGTGCTCCTATTGCATAGAAAGGATGCAAACAATTCCATGCTGAACCAGACTCCTGGCTGTTTGGTGAGCTGCAGTCTGAGCAGGGGATGCTGCTCCCAGGTAGCAACAAAGGCAAGCTGGGAATCACGTGCCTTGGCTCTCTGTCACTCCAGTTTGGAAATCCAACGCCCAGCCATGCACTTTGCTGCATGTCTCTGATCATTTTCCTTAACCTTGTCCAGTGTCTGGGCAGACAGACCCCAAGGGGTTTGCCCAGGCAGTGCTCACACCACTCAGGGGATGGATGTGACACCACCAGGGCTGGCTTCACCAAGCCCATCCCAAGAGCTGATCAAGGGCTCTGCTTCCTGAAATCACTTCAGGAGAGCAGCTGGTAAGAGCTGGATGAGAGGGGGGGTTCTGGTTTGAGGGATTTGTCTTGGGGGTCTTTGTCAGCAGGATGGCCCAGCAGCAAACTCTGACTGAAGTTTCATGTGACACCGAGGTGGGGCTGCTCCCACAGCACAGACACAGCCCTGGGTGCAGGACCTCAGAGAGACCAGGCCAGGCCTGGATGGCAGTGCCTGAACCTTTCCCCACACCACATCCCAGCTCCTTTCCCCTTGGAGCCAGCCCTGACTTGCATATCCCATGGCTGTGGCAGCTCCCAGAGGATTTTTTTCCTTTGCATTTTATGAGAGGGTTCAGTTTCCAGTGTGGAAATGAGCAGGAATTGCCTGTTGGTGTGCGACCACCATATCCCAGGGTGCAGCCTGGATCCGATGATAAATCAGGAGAGGAATATTAATGTGGCAGAGATATTACAGCAGCAGTGCACATGTTTGGTCAGGGCAAGCACTGCCTTTTGTTGTTGATCGCAGCTATCAGGACAGTTCCAACCTCTGCAAGTTATTTGCCTGTGCCACACAATAGATATTAAAATGTCCATTACACCTCTTCCTGAAAAAGCAATCTGCTGCACATGGAGACAGTAGCAGGCAATCACAGCTCTATTACCAGCAGTGAAGAGCTGTATGACCAAAATTTCATGCAGCTAAAATTGACTAACGGCTTCAAGGTTGGTTGCTTTTTTTTTTAACTGATGCATGTTATTGCTCACCATATTGCTGCAATTACTTGGGAAATTCCTGCTTCCAGAAGTTGTGTGTTGGGTTGTGTTTATTCCACAAATAGGAAAGACACAGCTCATTTATTGTAGGAACAAGCCATATAGGGACCATCCCTCTCAAGCTGCATCTTGCTAGTGCAGGTTTTACAGCAGAGAGTGAAACACGAGTGAAGAGACAGGAAGTTCCTGCTAGGGACTGGAGCAGGGAGAAAATAAAACATCTCTGTCTCCAGGCTGGCCTTGCCTCTCCAGAAGTTTTTACAACCTCTCTCAAGGGATGCACATCATGAAGGAAATCTTCCTGGAAGGGCATGAGGAGTTTTTCTGCTCACTGTACAGCTCCTGTGAAATGTGAGGATGGCTTAGGGGAACAGTGGGACAGGGAAAAAAGCTGCTGGTTGAGTTGTGTGAGTTAATTTGGACAAAGGAAAGGGAGATGTCTGTGGCGTTCTGCATGCAGAAAGGATAGCACTAGTGATAGGGCAATGGGGAATGGCTTTAAAAGAAAGAGAATAGTTATAGTTTGGATACTGGGAAGAAATTGTTCCCTATGAGGGTGGGGACCCCTGGCACAGGTTGCCCAGAGCAGCTGTGGCTGCCCCTGGATCCCTGGAAGTGCTGGATCCCTGGAAGTGTCCAAGGCGCACTGGGGCACACTGGGGAAGTGATGCAGCCTGGCTCTGGGGCCAGGGGTGGGCAGGGGTCACAAGAGCAGCCCCCTCTGGGCAGGCCCTGGGAGGTGATAACCACGGGGATGGATGCTCAGCACGTCCCTTTGGTGACTCCGATCTTTTACCAGCCTAAACAGATGGGGTAATGGGGGAACTGTGTGGCGTGGGTGAGATCCCAGCTGGGATCATCCCTGGGATCACAGAGCAGAGCAGAATCCCTGAAGGGTCAACAGGTTCCTCATCGATCTTCAGGCATATCTGGAGGTCTTGGTTTGAAAGACAGGTGTCTGCCAAGGAAGGCAGGAACATCCCTTCAAATGGAGACTATCACCCCCTTCCCTCTTGTGGGAATCCAGGGCATCCCTCTGGCTGCCCTGGAAGGTCTGGGACCCTGGCAGGGGGTCAGGAGCCCCCCTGCACAGAGCCCTGAGAGACACTGTCTGTGATCCCTGTCCATGGAAAAGAGTTTTCAATCCTACAGGATGAATTACAAGCTCTGAGTTGTTGCTTCGCTTCTCTCTAAGAGGAGAACAGGCTACAAACTTTTCATAAAGAGCTGCAGAGGGAAGGGTAATCCTTATCTCTGTTCTCCCTGTGGAATGTGAAATAGAGATTGTTTATCTTCAGTGACCAATCCT
>VXBC01002732.1:144250-193561 GCA_013399945.1 Ploceus nigricollis | reverse complement strand
AAAAGACCTTAAACCTGTGTGTCGTCTGACTTTTGGTGCTTTTCTCTTTGTGCGCTAAGTCTAGTATGTAGACGGCATACTGAACTGTTGATAAGAGAAAAAATAAAGAGCAACCTGAAGACCGAAAAAACCGAAAGTCCCATTCATCTCTTAATTCTGGCACAGAATTTTTAAGGGATCTCCCTCCCATCAGGGGATCCACGGAGGGGTTTTCATACAGGCCATATGACTTCATGTTCAGTATATAAAGCTGGAGGAAGAAGGAAGTGGAGGACATTCAGAGTGATCGTGTTTGTCTTCTCAAGTCACTGTTAGGCATGATGGAGTCCTGCTTTCCTGGACATGGGGAACAACAGCCAATCCTTGGGAAGTGGTGAATGGATTCCTTGTTTTGCTTTGCCTGTGCGTTGTTATTGCTTTATCTGTTAAAAGGCAGAATTAATGTTCTTACAGGACTTCTGGTATGGCCTCTTATTAGTATGGTTTTCCATGGGCCTTTTTGGACTAGACATGTAGCCAGTTTTCCATGAGGAAAACCTGAGTAATAGGAATTATGGGATATATTAGGTCATATGAGTATATGCTTTGACACTATTCCTTAAACTGGGAATATACTTAAGCTGCAAATAATATTGGAGCACTCTAGGAGTCTTGCCCAATAGCTCAAGGCCTAGCCTTTGCTGGACCATCTCAGATCAGGACATTGACTCTGAAGTTGGTCCTGAGATGACGGGAGGAGGTATACTGTGGGTACAGTGGGTGGGTAAAGCAAAAAAATTGTGACATCTGGTGGTCCTTCCTCACGATTTTTCATAGGGACTTTAAATAACTTCTTTAAATGCAGTGTGGGTAGAAAGAGAATCATAGTTCCTTTAACAGTTGCCTCATGAAAAGATTTTCTCCTGTTAATAAGTTTGAAGAGTATTCTCAGCATTGGGTGCATATGAGTTAGCATTTTCTATCCAGTATGAGAAACCCACATAATTTTTTTTTTCTCAAATATTTTAATTATCACATCTTATATAGGTATATAGCAAAATTATGGAGAAAAATAATGGAATTTATGGAAAACCATTGGAAACAGAGATCTTTTTTTTGTTTGTTTTCTGGAACATCTTTAATGTAAGACACTGCTTGGTTATTTACTACCCTGTCTACTCGGAAATAATGGACTGATTACAACCAAGTTCTATTTAAGTTACCTTTTTTTCTGTATTTGAAATGGCTTGCAGACTTTTATACAGAAGGAAAAAAATATTTAAAGCCATTATTAAAATAAGTACCATTCCCTTATAATTTCTTTCCTCTTTTTATCTGCTGGTTGGGTTCAAGAAAAATCTGCAAAATAATGCACTTTTTTCACTTTCATTCAATAAACTTCACTAAAACTCAAGAAATTGTTTCTGTCAATGGGAACTATGCAGGAGAAGAATATGAAATAATGAAGCAGTTGCAGAAAGGTGTGAAGACTGTTGCTCATCTTCAGTCTTAGTTGCAGCTAGAAAATTGGCTAGAAAACATTTGGCCAAGATCTGAGATAATTAATGATTTTCTGATCTATTTACAGTGAAGATGAGAATCCAGAAGGTTATAGAGGCTTAGAAGATGATATTATAGAGCTGAGAGTTTACAGATGTGAATGATTTAACATGAGCGACTACTGAGATACTACTGAATTAATGTTGACAGGGAAACAAAACAAGGCACAGAAATACAGTCTCCCCATTGTGTAGAGTTCTATAACTTGAAGATAAAAAACACGCTGGGGTGTAGCTTCCTGATGATTCTTCTTCTGTTAGGCGAGATATAATGGAAGAAATTAACCAATCTAATGCAGTGATAGAGCTGTTGATTTGTTGGGCATCAAGGTTAATAACTGTATGGTACTACTTAATGAGTATAATATCAGGTAAGTGTGGATATATGTATATATGCACTGAAAAATTTCTGTGCATAAGTTAAATTTACACTTCAGTTTTTCTCAGATTTTTAAGATTACTGTAATAAATTTTTGATGTACAGGTTTATGTTACATCATGGTACATTTGCATGTTCTTGTTCTAGTAAAGTGATCTCCAAAATCTTGATGTGAGCTTACATACTTTTGACATTCACATTTTTCATTCTTAACTTTAATTGCAGATGAAGAAAAGACCCCTGAATAGCAACTGAAAACATCAAACAGCCATTCTGCATCCTTTTTTTTTTTATCATTGTATTTGAGTATTGTTTGACTGGCAAGAAATGCTGATGATTTAAGCTACATGGCAACAGCATTTCAGTGATTCATATCACTTTTTAGAGATACAATTTTAATTTAGGCATGAGATTTCTGAGGCCTATTAGAAGGCAGTCCTCCTTTGATTGATATCTTATTTCTTTATTTTTCATTTCAGATGTTTGTTTTCAGAGACGTTATTCTCCATTTCCTAATACATAGGGAAAAAAAGGTTAGACTTTTAAAGGAGGGAATAGAAATAAGCATTAAGAATGTGAAAGGTAAAAATGCTTACAGTATTTTCCAAATTCTGTAGTACATGTTATTGTCAATATTGAAAGTATCATAAAAGTGTAGCTAGTTGTAATATATGACATATTTTCTTGCCAGACATCTGACATTCTTTTTGGACAGTACTCTAAAATATACGTCATCTCAGTGATAACTTTGTAATGGCTTTTATTTCCTAAGAGGAGGTCACTGCCATGTAATAAATTAAGATTTCACTAATGCATAGTAGCAATGAGGGATGTTCACTTCTAACTGCTGAGATGACTGCTGTTTCTTAGCACTCTGCAGAATGAAATCCACTCTGCAGAATGAAATCTAGGCTATGGTCTATCATTTCATACAAGATTTAGGCAAGTAGACTCTTTTTCTCCACACGTAGACTGAGGCATCTGGTTATGTAACTTTCTGCAGAGCTGGGCATTTGTTTAAAGGAGGTGCAAAATATCTGCAGTGGACTAAGTTTCCCCATAACTTCAATATTCTAGGAAGCCAGTTGATGTTTATTGGCGTGTTAGCTG
This sequence comes from Ploceus nigricollis, assembly GCA_013399945.1. Classification (NCBI taxonomy): domain Eukaryota; kingdom Metazoa; phylum Chordata; class Aves; order Passeriformes; family Ploceidae; genus Ploceus; species Ploceus nigricollis. Next base: position 190,534 of record VXBC01002732.1, on the reverse strand, counting down.
CTTTCATCCATACAAAATAAAATTGTGGATTAATTCTGTGTACTTTATTTGTCCACTGTGTGTACTTTCCATCTGTAAGTGTTAAACTTCTGTTACTGTAAATCTAAGGGGCAGTGATTGTCCAAATGGTCTTTTTCCCTTTCTTAGAAATGTTGGAATTTTTTAAAAATCCAAATGAAATGACTACACAGGGGGTATTGTGACACATACTAATATCAAGGCACAAAGCTGGCATGGTTTAGAATGTACATAATAATAAGAAGCAAGAAAAATATATCAGCTTTTCTGGAAATGTGTTACACTACATGGAACTGTGTGAGTGCACATAAGTATGCATTTATTTGAAATAAGAAATTTTAACAACGTATTACTGTTAAAACGAAAGTGCCAAAATAGTAGTAGTATGAGTAATTCTTGCAAAGAATTACTCTATGCTTTCATTTTTCTCTGCATGATACTATTTCAATATTTATATTTGAAGATGAAGTCAAAATTCAATCCTTGGCTGATAGATCTCATAGACTCCAGGCTACTTTTTTAAAGTGAGTCTTCATGTTGTGAGTTACAAGATCAAACTAAAATGTTTCCCTTAACAGCTCCTATTGATCATTAATTGTATTCCAGATGAAAGAATAAAAAACAAAAGCAGTTTATTGAGCAGCATTTGGGAAACCAGTGGTGTCTTGCCTGTTAGCACTGCAATCTAAGAGTCCTGTTTCTCGTAACAGACTCCTGCAAATTATCTGGATTTTGGCAGTATCTTTCCTGCCATTCCTCTTCTCTACTGAAAGTAGCCTTAATACAGACAATTCAGATTGGTTCTGTGAGGCTTGTTCGCCTTTGAGAGCTATTTTGGTCAGGAGATGATACAAACCTATTTATTGGTTGACTGTCAGTGGAAATAGATGCATCTCTTAAACTGTACTTATGAATTATGTTATATATACAGTCTTTCTCTGCTTAGTCACTTAGGCTATAACAGTGACTTTAATGAAAAGTAAAGAAAGTAATGAATAAATTACTGCAACATGTATTAAAATTTTTAATGGATAGTGCAAAATCTTGGTTTGCTACTATGAAAAAGCACTAATTTCTGGATGTCCAGAAAATGTTCAGAGTAAAAATAAAACACAAACAAACCCAAAAAGTAGTACAAACTTTTGTAGAATGGTATTCCATTCTACATTTATGCCATAATTTTGTAAGTTCTGTAAAGTATGCATAGGCATTTTGCAAATACAAAAAAACGATAGGAACTTTTTTGCCAAGCTGAGTGATAATGGGCACTATGAATTACCTCTTTTTTCTTCTTTAGCCCTGTTTTATGCTATAAAATGTAAGCCTTGTGAGTGACAGCCTGAAAGGCTGGCGGTGGAGCAGCAATTAGTGAAAAGATGTTGAAAGCATAACAGAAGAAAACGCAGACCTATGCCAAACTGTCCACTTCATTTTACCCTAAGGAAAGGCTGGAATGAGTCATTAAGGTTGCTTATTGTTGTTGTCATCTGTCCATCGAAACATTTTCATCTCTTTCCTTCCCATCACCACAACTTTGAAATAAACTCAGCTTTCCCATCTAAGAAAATTCCAATGTTATTTGGAATATAGACAAAATATCTCCTCCTTGATTTTTCTTTTTAGTCTCATGAATGGCTGTATCTAGATGTTTAGAATTGTGTATTCTTTGGAAGCATTTAGACAACTGTTGCCTCTGTTTTACAAGGTGCTGCTTATATTGACTGCAAGGTGCATATATTGGTTTTGACTGCCAGGACTGTTACCATGTGCTTTTCCATGTGCATTTCAACAGCTATTGGTCATACTAAGACAGGTGATTTTTGCATGGCTGGCCAGTATAAGCTTTAGGTAAAACAAGAATTTAAGTTTCACTTGAACTTTTCTCATGTTTTTTCTTCATACATTGGGAATAACTCTCCAAATAAATGACTTTTTGCGTGAATAGAAAGAGGAAGGGGAAAATAATTTTAATTTTTAAGTAATAAAAAAATTCTAGGAAATAAAATGTGCCCCTTTTATGCCTTTAGGAGTAGAGAAATGGTAGTACTGCTATGGGTTTGGTTAAATTAACATTAGTGGAGCATTAGTAACTGACTGTTACTTGTGAGTTGGTATAGCTTATATAAAATATTGGTAGTTCCAGTAGATGTTTTGTATAAGATTTTTTTACCAAAAGAATCAAATAAAATAATAATTTAAGAAGCACATTCCAATTTTTATTGAATTGTTTTTTACAATAAAATATGTCCACAGCATGCATTAGTGAATTTGACTAAAGAAATCACAATTCTTTGAAGTGTTTCTGGCACCTGATGGTTTCTAGTTCTGCATTCTTTGAGGAAAAAACCCTGCTATTCTCTCACGTTTCTTAGCAGTGTCAGTTTTCATGTGGGGGCAAATGATTTCTGTGAGAAAGCTAAATGCAATTAGGATGTAACTGATTTAGTTGCGTTCTTGAATTCACAGTCTTAGTCCCACTGCATTATTCTATGAAGGTCTATTGCATGAAGACAGGTGCATTTATGTACTGAAAAACACTGTAAGAGAGCTTTTGGGAAGGGCATGAAGTGATAGAACAAGGGGTTTAAAGTGACAAAGAGTACATTTAGATTAGGTACTAGGAACAAGTTCTTGACTGTGAGGGTAGTAAGGCACTGGAGCAGGCTGCCCAGAGAAGCTGTGGTTGTTCCATCCCTCTGAGTAACTGGATGTAGTGAGAGTGTCTCTGTCTTTATATATAGAAGAACTATATCTGTCTGTCTGTCTATCTGTATCTTCCCTATAATATCATTCTGCCTCTTAACTTCTTGTGCCAGATTAAATTAAATCAATCTCATTTTGTACAAAACAGGCTAAAGGTTGGGGGGGGAAATAGTGCAAGCAAGAAGGCATGATGCTATTACTTAATGACAGAGTGGCGTGCCTTTCAGAAGGAAGCCTTGACTTCCAATCTTCTCTCCCAGAACAGAAATTTAAAGTAAGCTGGAGGAAACAGCTAAAAATAGAGAGAAGGGGCCAGACCGTGGGGCAACTGCGTTCCCTCCCCTGCACAGCTTCTGCAGAAGGAGCTGGTGCTGGTGGTCCTCTTGACTGGTCCTTGGGGCAGGATGTGTGGGGTAGAGCTGTGGGTTTGGAGTTCCTTGTGCAGACCCTGTGGATGAACCAAGGTGTCTCTCTTTGTTGGTGATGGTGTCTTGAAAGGCTGTTCCTGTCATTGCAGCCACATGCTGCACTTTTCAAATGATTCTGTGAAAGCCAAAGGCTCAGTGAGTTCTGACACTGTCAGGTGTGTTGGGTAGGGGTGTAGCTGGGTTTGACTTGCAGAGACAGGACACAGTCTTCAGGGCAAGTGAGAAGGTCTGTGCTTTTATCTTTACTTTAGAAGAGCATCAGTAGTAGGAACTGAGAGGAGGTACCCTCCAGGGTAGATGGCACATCTGGAGGATTTGGAGGGCCCCACATCAGGCTGCAATGCACTTTAGTGTTCAAGGTCTAAATTCAGCCTTCATGCCAAAGGAAATTCCTATGTGTTGTAGGTAAGTTAAGTCTTATTTTGTCTAGTAATAACTGCTAATTGTAGCAAGAATTCTGCTGTGTTTCATCTGTTTCTTAAGCAAAATCTTCTATTTGCAAGTGCAAATTTAAGCTTGCAGTGCGACCACAAAACAAACTACCTGTGCTGGCCCTTTGATATATTCTAAGTCTTTTTTGCTAAATTAGTTGACTAATTAGAACATGAAGAGAGATGAAGGCTAGGGAGGAGAGTTTTATTTCTAAATAAAACCAAAGATCTTGTCAATAAAAATGCAAATACTTGCAGTTACATACAGTTTAAAAGACTAATTAAAAATTATTACTAGTGCGATAAGCTTTGGATCCATTTAAGCAAAAAGCTGTTGTCTTTCTGAGTTTTGTCTTTCTTTGTTCGTGCAAATTGTATGCCGTCATACCTAAAAGAATAAGTTAAAATGTGCTCCTGAAATGCAGCTCGCTAAAATTACCCTTTTCCAAGGTGCTTTATATCACCAGAGGAGATGAAAAGGATTTGCAATCTCTCTTCTCTTCCTGGAAAGTCTGTGGTGTTCCAGTGAATGAAAGCATGCTGTACTTTGCAACTACTGTGCTTTGAAAAACACTGAAGCAACTATTTGATATAGTTGATATTTGCTGAAGTCTGCCGTCAATATTTGTATTTATAAAGATGTCCTAAATCCAGCACAGATTTGTGAAGAAGCCTGGGAAAAGCTTCTTCATAAAAGTATTTTTTCATTAATAGGAAAAGGAGCTCCTCTTCAGGTTTCCAAACTGGGAAATGGCTATAGTAGCAAATCAAAACTTTGCTTAGTCTGCTCAGTTATTGGAACCTCTTGGGTTCAGTCTTTCTCCAGAGCTCAGAATAAATTCTGCAGTCTGACTATTTTAAAGAAATCACTATGGAAATTAATACCCTGCCACCTTCCTCCACCCACAACCACCCCACACCAAAATATCAAAAACCAAAAAAACAACAAAAAACCCTCCAAACAACAAACACACAAAATTCCCCACACTGAAACAAAAACCCAAAAAAATAAACAAAAAACCACAGACAATCATAGAGAAATTCTTTAAAAATAAATAGTATGCAAGCTACTAAAATGAGAAGATACCCATTCCCTTCTTCAGGAATAAGACTGTATATAGAAAATAGATTTTAATGGTGGATTAGTTTTATGTTTTTGCATACACATTGTTCCTGTTGTCCCTTAAACTTGAAATGTGATAGATGAAAGATTAATAATTCTGATTCTGGTGCTTTTAAAAACAATTAAATTGTTTTTAAAACAATTAACACACATAGATTTCAAAAATCACTTTAGCACTTAAAGACTCCTGAGAATGTTTGCATCAAATTATCAAATTCCAGAAGTACCTGCCTGATACCATAAAAACCAGTCCTGTGTGGCACATTTTTGCTCTCTGTATAAAACAGGTGACTGTTGCAAGACATTTAATAATTAGTATTAACCTATTTGTTAATACTAGCATGTCATTGTTAATATCTTCCTCACAAGAAACTTAACATCCTGCAGCTGCGCAGGCAGAAGAGCTGAATGTCAGAGAGGTGTCCTTAGAATTTACAAACCCACGCTGCATTGGAAGTCGGCACCTTTTGTACTTCCTTCAAAAGAGATAAATTACCACATCCAAAGGAATAACCTCACCTGTTTCCTCCCTTACCTCTATCCGATACAGTGCTATCTATAATGGCCTTCCATGGTCAAAACTGCACTCAAAATTACACAGAATGTTGCACTTTAATACAAAGATGAAGATCTGGTATCAGATTGATTTATGAATTTTGTATTACGTCTAACAAATTTTTATCCCTTTTTGTTTAGTGGCTGTGTCCCTGCTATCATCCTATTTCTTGTGGTTATGAAAGGTGAGTCACGAAGGTTAACTGAAATGTTTTCATGGTGGTCATGTCCTTAATGTGCTGAAGAAAACAGCTTTGGAATAAGGGTCAAAGTTTAACCCTCTTTATAAAGTCAAAGGACGTGAAGCTGCACTTTAGGTGAATGAGATATTTCTGCTGTCTGAGGTGTTTGTTAAAACAACTGTGTTTCCAGAACTGATTAAAGTTTAAAAACAGTGTCTGTGTTGAACATGATGTGTTCTACAAGATGATATACACAATTCTATAAACCTACTCAAAGTCCTCTACTTTTAGTTGCTTTAGTATTAATTCCAGCTATTTTAGTTTAGCATAGACTTCTCTTTTTTCAGTATGGCATTTTATGTAGGAGAAGTGTCACCTGTTTTGTCACTCTCTGGGCCTTCTCACTTCTCCCTTAATTTAGGATTCTGTTATAGGCAAATATCTGTCATAACACTTTTAGTTGGCATCTGAAATGTACCCTCAGCCGTAATATTTGTTAATAGTATTTTTAAATAGTGGAAAAGAGACCTGCACAAAGACAGAAACTGCATGTTGTGCCTGTGAAGGTAGTAAACGATGCATTTTTGGTGATTAAAATAAGAATTGTGAACCAGTCTCTGTTCTCAGGAGTCTGCTTACACCATATTCGTGTCTTCAGCAAGTACATTGCATCAACACTGCAAATGTAAACCAAGATAGTTCTGTTCTTCACAGAGCTTTTTGTTAAAGTCCATTTGCACTTAATAAGATGACAGCCATTAAGAAAAGCTCCCACTCTGACCATTCACAAAAATCTCTGGCAGTCACACTCCCAGTGCTGGAGATTTTAGCTGCTGAGACTGCGGCCCTTCACAACAGGCTCCTCCAGTGAGCCGAGTGGGGCTTGGCTCCCCCCATACACTCCACTCACATGCAGTCACAGCAGGTTTCCTTGTTCATTTGACCCCAGGTTTCCCACAGGAGATGCTCATATCTCTAGTTCCATAAAGCAATTTATTGACAGTAACACAGAATCGGCTGGAGCTGTCACCTCTTGGAGGAGTGTGAACAAAGGAATCTCTGGGCTTTTATGCATTCACAGTCCAGGTGCCTGTGAGTTTTTGGCTCCTGCGGTGTCTCTGTGTCCATTCACCTGGCCACCAGTGTTTGGGCCCTTTGTTATGCAGAGGATTGGCAGTTCATTGCTTCTTGTCTCTCTGGACTCCCATCCAGTGCTCAACCTGCATCTCTGTATGTAGCTTGAAATTGCAGCTTACAAACTGACCTACCTACACCAAATGTATTCCTTAACAGTAACTCCCTTAGTACCTAAGTATGTAACTGTGAGTGGATAGTCTCTCATGTACATACTTATTTCAAAATCCTTAATTGTTTTCCAAATCAGGTAAAATGTAACACCTTGTACAAAATTCTCTTTTGTGATATCTTTCATGGATTCTTAGTTAACAAAGTCTTTGACTGTTAGGAAGAAGAAATTGTCAGAAGTGCAAGTGTTTACATATGTTTTGCACAGGTTTGCATCCTCTGATTTTCTGCACTGATGAACGCCATCTTCATGCATCAGGTACTGGGAGTTGCAGCAGGGTTACAAAGTATTTCTTGACACATTTCAAAATTGTGAGTTTTAAAAATAAGAATCAATGGTGTTCAAGATTGTGTTTATATAACTAGAATTTCTAGTAAGATAAAATCTCATTTGGGGCCATATAATGAAATCAATAAATTCTATATAGTGCTTGTATTAGGGTTTATTCTTTGCCAAAAGTACCATTTCCATAAACATTTCAACAGCTCTTTACTGTGTTATCTCTAGGTATTTTACTCAGCTGAGCTAATAGATATATGTTGTAGGTGACAGGAACAGAGACAGAGATTTCAAATAAAGTATGTGCTTCTTATTAAGGAAAGAGTAAGTACTTAATCTGAGTTTGTGTTCTTGCGTGTTAGCTGTGGTTTCCACTTGTATTACTAAAGGGCAGACTGACTTTTTCAGTCTTCAGGGCAAAATCCTGTAACTTGTGCTGCCAGAGGAAAACCTATGGGTCGGACTGTCAAATCCACCTGCAAAAAGTTAGCTCATCAATTACAGGAAGAAAACAGTAATTTCCATACAATGGCTGAAGTAAATCTAAAGAGCTGTGGTAGCATGTCTGTTGTGCTGCTATCAAAATAGACTTCTTCTGCCAAGAATTTTTATGACATGAGAGATATTAGAGTAGGGAGAAGAAATACACAGAAGAGGTCTGCCCAAAGGAAATTACAAGAAAAATAGTAAGGATGTTGTAAGTACTCCGAGCCAGAGGGCAGGAAGAAAAATCCCCAAGGAAATGGGTGTGAATTCTGCCAGAAATGTTGCCAGATCTTTCAGATTATGAAGTTGCCTTATCCCATTTGTGTAAAGATGTGAAAAGAGGTATTAACCAAGTTTGCATGATGACTGAGAGTCCCAAGAATGTCTTCATAGGGAATGTAAAGTACTGTATGCAAGTACTGTACTGAATTAGCTCCTCCCATTTACATGTCACTGTAGAGTTCTAGAGATCATCAAAGAGTAATGTAAAAAAATGACATTTTTAGACCTGAGGGGCTTTTGTATGTGTGTAAGCATGAATTGTTAATCTGTGCCGAATTCTGAGCTCCTGATTTTGGAACCAGGGTGTTCATGGCTGGCTAGGGGATTTTGCATGGTGTTGCATTGGCTGTAGGCATACTTAGCAGATTGCCTGGTTTAGACAGCAAGGTAGCACTGCAACCAAAATCACTGAAAGATCTATTTGGTTGTCTCACAGACATGAATGGAACTGATTTTATAATGAAGCTTTAGAATGGGTTTAAATGTATGTAATCCAGGAGGGGCTCGAGGAATAATTCCAGGAGTTGAGAATAAATATTGTATCATCTTCCACTATGCATGAGCAATGAAAATAAGTTCCTAATTGAGGGTAAGTAAATGTAATCTTAAAAAGATAATAGATAAGTAGCACTTCATTAACTTTTATCACTACCCTGTTTAGACTAAAGTTTTAAATGTATCAAAATGCATTTTGTATTTGCATAATTCAGCAGTGCTTTAAAGGAACAGGTGCTCCTTTCATGATGAAAAAATAACCTTCATTTTGAGTAACCTGGGACATGGTGACTCTTTTTAGAGTGCATCTGCTTGCAATGTGAATTTTAGTGTAGAATACGTATTTTCAAGTTTGAGCAAAAATTAATTTTGTCTTCAGGAGGAATGTGCTGTTGTGTTCCCCCTTGTCTCCTTTGTAAACTGCTTACATGTTAAGTTACATGAAACTGTGAAAAGGTTATGTGTGGTGGAAATGCTAGGAGCTACATTTCCATCTGAATGAAAGCAGAAATTTGCTGTGGAGACAGCTTTTTCGATAGGTTCTGTTTATCTGCTCCCTTTGTGCAAGCAGTGGAGGCATACAGTTGCTGTTAGCTTCACTTTCTCATAGTGTGGCAAATGTCGTATGCGATTCCAGGGTGACTCTTCAGAGTTTAGTACATCTATACTGGTCACAGGAAAAATTGCATAGAATTAGAAATAGGAGAGGGTGATTTCAGTTTATTAAGTTTTGAGATTGTTCCTCCAGTATTGAGCTGCCATAAATGCTATTTTTGCTAGATTGAAAAACAAAAAAAATTACATGTAAGTTGACATTTCAAGTTGACAAAACTTACTAATTTATGAAATAAGATGTTTCAAGTTGACAAAACTTATTAATTTATGAAATACTACATACCAGTTCTCCTCAAAAGTTTAAAGCGCTGTCTTAAAATTAATGGTGGAGTCTTAAACACAATACAGTCTAAACCACATAGTAAACAGGCCAGTATCAAAACCAGTCACCTTTATTGAACAACCATGGTCAGTTTTTGCATTAAAACTATTTATAAGGGAATTAAGTATGCTGTCATTAGGCAGAGAAGAACCAGAGGCATTGACCAAGGTATAGGGAAATTTGCTTTAGTAAGTTAACTCACCTCAATTATTTCAAAGATCTAGTTTTGGTGCCATTATTTCTAGTTAACTGTTGTTACTAATGGTTTTTCTTGCCAGTCTGTCTCTTGGCAATGAAATGAAGGCAGGAAGGAGGACTGGTCTGATGGCATTTTCCACCTGTAGCCTGAAAAATTGCTCTGCTGCACACAGAACAGCCCTGGTGCTGCTAAATTTGCCTGTGATGAGAAGAGTCATTCACAACAGTGATAGTCTCTGCTTTCTATGAAATTTAAAAAAAATGCTATCCCATTAAACAGAGTTCTTGAGTTAAAAGAAATACAGCACATATATTTTTAATATTTAATGTAGTATGCTTGTATCCTCCTAATCAAACATTGCAGTGTTAAAATTGCTTTCTTTTCATCAATTAAAACTTATTTTGCCCTTATCATACCAATGCTAACAAGACCTATCTCATTAATTCCATATTAATTTAGAGTGTTAAATCAGGAAGTAGCATTACGAAACTCTTGTAGCTGGTATTTTTCATTTGAATGGTGCAGCAAACTCTGGGAAACTGGATGCTACTCATGAGGATAGTTTTCTGAAGAAAAATGACACCACTGATGTGAAGGTGGAACAACTGAAATAAATTGTTCCAGTCTTTCAGGTGAACATGCAATGCTTTACTCAAATGAATAGATTGAAGTGTATTTAACCACAGTTTGTTATTTCTTGGTATTGTTATATATGGGTGTAATTCATGCGTTTTTGATATATATGTAATAAACTGAGTGTGTAGTGATTCTTAGAAATTATAGAAATGTAAAATCGGAGCCGGGAGAGATTGCTTAACTAGGTTGCAGGAGACTGAAAGAGGGCACCTAATTAGCATCCCAACAGGCTTCGCCGGCCCGGGACAATGGCTTGTGGATCGGCTATCAGGAAACACCCAAGCCATGACGTGACTGGGAGGCACATTTCCCAATGCAGGAATTCGTCGTTCTACTTTGCTCAGCACCAGTGCTGAGAAACGGATGATGAAACTGTGGACAGATGCGATTCATTTGCAAACGNGGACCGCTCTGTTTCCTTGATTTGTGGCTGTTACGACCGAGTTGCGGTCGTGGAATTTTGGACTCTAAATTTTTGTGAGTGATTGCGCAATAAATTTCTATTATTAATTACGGAATTGGCTTTGCCAAATCTTTAACAGTATAAGTAATGAACTTTTTCAGGTGATTGTTTCAAAAGTGAAGTAATCTACCTGAAATGTGCACATGGATTCTGCAGAAAGGGTTTTTATTTTGTGAACTTTAGCAGAAAATGCACATTTTAAGCACACTTTCTCAGTGTCATACGTTCATTATGTGCTGTTTAATTTCTCATAGCGAAGTGCTGCGAAGTGTGGTTTACCTTCCAAAGAACTGATCCCTTATCCATAGTAGGAGGATTTCAAAATAACCAAATTTACAAAACTTTTTTTAATGTAACAATACATCATCATTTGTCTTTAGAAACTAAGGAGATAGGCACATTATGAAAATTAAAGAAAAGGAAATCAAAAGACTCACTGTTGTGGGCCGTGTCAACATTGTGCGTATGCTGTAGTGTGGAGTTCTTGGATACATCTTTATCCAAGCATCCATCAGCATCACTCTGTATGGTGTTTCCTAGTCCATACTCACATGGAAGAGAAGTAATGAGTGACTTTGGGACAAGTTCTGAGCCTGAGGGCCCAGGAGAATGATGGCTGGAGCTGACTGGATGATGGGGAGTTAAGGAGGCATCAGTCAAAAGGGGGATATCTTTGTTCTCCAAACAAACACCTTTGCTTTTTCTTTATGAAAAATAGTGAGGCTCTTTGAAAATGCCTTTGTAGGAGAACAGCAATGTATGTGTATAGTAAATGCAGGGACCTGTCGGGAAGAGAATGAAGGATGTCTGACTCCATTTCAGAAGGCTTTGAGATGCTGAACACACTCTTTATTAAATCTACACTAAAATACATTAATAATATATGAAGAGAGGCTATTCTACATACCTACGTTTAACTTACCTATCTTAGTCTAACTAAAACTCGTGACCTTCTCTCCAGAGTCCAGACACAGCTGGACCGGATTGGTCACTCAAGATAAACCATCTCCAACTCCCATTCCACAGGGGAGAACAGGGAGCAGAGATAAGAATTGGTTTTCTCTCTCTGCAGCTCCTTCATGCTTCTCCCAGTAAATCTTCTGGAAAAGTTGTGCCTTGCTTTTCTCTATGAAGAAAAATGAGGCAACATATGTGATACTTAAAAATGTGTTAATTGTTTTCCAGAGCTGCAGTCAGGGAGATAGCAAATGTGCTAGTCCCTTTGGGAACCCTCTCACAGAAATAATTTGAGTGCTCTGCCTTTCATCTGCAAAATAAGGGAGAATTACTATGCTGCTTCCAGTGGTCAAAAATGAGGCCTAGAGGGATTAAATGAGATCCTTCCAAAACCATTGTTTCTTCCTGAGGAGAATGATTCTTATATATGTTCTTTTTTCTTTAGGAGTGATTAAAAAAAAATTATTATTACTGTCTTATTATCTTTTTTTAGCTTTGAAGTGAATGCCAGAAGGATATTTAACTCCACCATTTTGAAATTATAAACAAAGATAAAATTACGAAAAATGTGTAACACTGACCAAGGCTAATGGGCAGGTTTGCTGTTAGGTGCTATGAGATAATGAGTTCTACCAAATCCTTCTTATTTCCAGCAAGATGCTGTTGAGGGAAGACTGGGTGTTTCATTGCAGTCATTAGTGATGCTTATTAAATCAGTTATTTAAATGTTTAAAATATGGACTACTGAAAGAAGTGTTACCCATTTGGCTCTAGTCTGCTCTAGTGTTTTCTGAATCCATAAAGCTGAAACAACTGCAAAATGTAAAAGATACATAGAGATTTTAAGGAAATACATTTCACTTTCCTTACTCAAGTTTCAAGCTAAATTGAAGCAAGATTTATGTTACTTTCATTCTGATTAGCTGCAGTTTGCAGCAGTAGTCAAATGATATTTGTGCAGAGCTGTTGCTACCAGCTGGAGGTGAGCAGTATTGCTGAGCAGTTGCCAGCTCAGACGGCTAACTCAGATTTGCAGATATCTTTGTGAGACACAAAGCACAAGGGAAGTTCATCTTAGAAGCAGTTTAGTGTTGTTTAACTGATAGTGATACTATTTACTTTAAAATTAATTCAAAATAATTCAAATGACACGTTCTGATATACTTCCTAAAATGTAAAAGATAACTTTGTCATATAATTTAAATAAAAAACTAATTCTGGATAACAAAGTTATGTAAAATGTGTATATGTATTTATATAAATAATTAGGATCAAAAATATGGAAAATTGAGGTAGGAATATATTAGTGCTGTTTTCTGTAGTGAAAACATGGATGATGTAAGTTTAAATACAATGATTGGAGATTTTTTTTTTCAAGCGAACGATGTATATGGCATTTATGTTGACTTCAGGTATTTTATCTTCTTTTGAAATGGAGACAGTTAATTGTTCACAGATCATCTTTGATTTAGTCGTGACACCTCTCTCTGGTTCCTAATTGAATCATCCTTCATCTGCCATGTTTGACATCACTTGCTGTGTGATTCTGCACTCTTCAGGCAAGTGAGAGAATTTTTTGTGTGATAGTGCAAGTTTTTCTAGAGGTGACAGAAATGCTAGCTGCCAGAAATTAGAATATGATTTTAATGCTTAACAGTTCAATAATTTTAGAAATTCAGGGTCTGATTTTGGCAGGAAAGAAATATGTAATTTTTGTATTTTCAGTGTTATTTTCATCCCCTTAGACCCTGCTTCTATTTCCTCTTTTACTTTGTGCATGCATCATGTATTTGTGAGTGCAAGTGCATGTGTACTTGCAAAAATGTACTCAGACAAGCCATGTAAGTTCCAGTAATCTTCTTAAAACCAAAATGGCACAGAACTGCTCAGTCTTTTTCCTTGTCTTGGAAACTGAGTAATTCTGCAGTGATTCTTCTGAAAGTCAGATCTAATTTGTTTTGTGATGACCTGAATTTATTATGCTTTTTTCATTTTTGAAAAAGATAATATTTGGGATTTTTGAGAGTGTGGGTAACTTGCTTTCTCCAAGTGCATGTAGAAAGCAGCTTCATGTTTGTCGAGTCATACATGGTATGGCTTGATGTGCCTTTGAAAGTAATGGGTTGCTTCACAGAGAAAGACTGAAATGTCCAGGGAATGGTTACAACTTTTATGAGCACTGCAGCATAAACGTAAAGCATATATATAAGCTTATGTTGAAAATTCAGTATTTATGTGCATCTTGGTATCTTGGACATACTCTTCTCTTAAGGGATGGAGAGGATGGTAGTTCTGGATGCCACCTGCAGCACTGCCATATGAGGGCAACCAGAAGTGGAAGGCAGAACAATGCATCGAGGAAAGGTAGCTAAGGTCAGCATATATACTTTATTTACTGTGACATTTCAAATCAATAAAAAAATCACAGGATGGATGAAGTTTGCAGGAACTTCTGGAGACAGACCAATCAAACCTCTTGCTCTGAGCAAGACTGCTCAGGACAATGTCAGAGCAGTTTTCAGGGACACTCCCTGAGCAACCTATTCCAGTGTTTGGCCAGGGTAAAGTGGCTCATTTTTGGTACCAGAATTGGCTAGATAGAAACATAGGGTCTTCTAACACAGTTTTGAGTATTAGAAATCAGGCATTCATCCTCTCAGTGACTAGCATCTTGCTGGTCACACAGGGGATCCTTCATGTAATCAAGTGCCCTGAATGTCAGGTAAACAGAGCTTTTATCATAAACAGTGATTACATATTCATCACCCATCACTGATTACCTAATGTATTTTACATACCACACCCCTTGTCAAAGGCCGTATATGGTCCTTCTCAGGTCTTCTTTGGTGGTCTTCAATGTCCGGTGTCCTTTCTAGGTGGCTTTTCCTCAACCCCAGCTTTTGAGTTAGCACAGTGTTGTTGTTTTGCATAACTTCTGCTTTGTCAGCCTTGCAGAGCTGAGCTGGCATCCTGCTTGCATTTCGCACAACTCCTGTTTGCCTGAGATACGTCCTTTATCTATTTCTCCAAGGCTGTGCTGTTCTGTTTGACTGTCCTTATGAGAGTAAAATGCTTTTCTATTCCACTGTTCTTATCAAGTCCCCCCTTCTCTTGAGACTAAATTCCTTAAGGGAGCTGATCTATTAATATCTGTATTTAATTTAATAGTGTAAGACATTACAATGCAAACTAAAACACACAGAGCAATTATTATGGTGACAATTACAAACATGTTTTAAAGTCCAGCTGGGTAACCATGAAGTAAGTTTGATCCAGATTTCTTCAGATCCCCAGGAGGTGTCATATTGAGCTGTGCATTGTCAAATTTGTGTTTGTTTCCAGATTTCCTGGACATCTGTAGACACTCTACCATTTTGATCAACGTATACAGAGCAACTGACGTTAATGACAGTGCATACTTCTTGTGATGCCAAGAGAAGCTCTAGTGTCGTTTGTTTTTGTAAAGTGACTTGTGACAAGCTCTTAACTTCTTTCTGCAATGCAGTAATGACATCTATTGTATGATTTTCTCTATATATTTTACGGTAGCAGAAAAGTCCGCTATTGTCTTTTCTAATTCAGTTATTCCTAGCCAGGCTAAAAACCACCATACAAAGCTATAAAATTTAGTTGGTCGCTCAGTTACAGCATTTAAGGTGCATTTTGTACACTCCAGATAGCTTCTATTCTAGCCTATTCTCCAAATAGTCCTGAGGGCGCCTGGTCTTTATCAATTATTGTTATGTTAGGGACTAAGGCTTCGAAAGTACAAATGCCTTTCCAGCCTGGGGGCAACATTTTATGGGCTTTATTCCCACATATCCAATACCATCCTGTTCCATTATCAGCCAAGGATGATTTACTTTGCCCCACTTGAAGGGTTTGACTGCATTGTGTGTGATTTCCAACAGAAGTTCCGATTTCATCAGTACAATCTAGTGTCCTGTTCCTTTGTGGAGGTTACATTTTTGCACATGTGTACAATCATAAGAGATTTGGTGGGTACTTGCACACTGACTGGTTTGTCTTCTTGGTAAAAGGAAGTGTTCACCCAGTAACTAGAATTAATTTCTTCTGGAACTGGAATTGCTGTAAATGGTTAAATGGTTTCATCAGAAAAACTGTTACACAGCCCCATAGAAACAGGTTGAGGCAACATATTCCTAAGGATGAAAAGAAGGATAGAAGTCAGAAAATTACTTCTTTCAGTCCTTGAAAAACTTAAAGTCTAAATCCCTGTGCTGGCAGTTCATTGTTTGTAGGTGACCCATTGTGTTTGTAAGAAACAAGTAATAACCCAGAAAGATTTGGCATGATTGTAGTAGTTGCTTTTCACAGAAGAGAACATAAGAGTTTTTAATTTGTGATAAAACAAGGGAGGATAATGACATGGGAGAATGGTGGAGAGAGCAATGTGGAGCAGAACTGGCAAGGAAGCTGTGGCTTCTTTTTTGAAAAATAGGTTTGCCATCTTAGTGGTGAAATGGAGAACGTGGTTTTATTTTCTTTTTTTGCTGTACTTTTGCTGTACTCTCTTAGGCTCTGCAAGTGGTGCTGCAGAAGTAAAATTTTATGTTAGATTTAAATCAATAAATATCAGCAAACTCTTGCTCCAAAATCAGAATATGGAGGCAGATGGAAAGAGGAGCAACTTGATGGAAACTCTTCTCTTTGCTTTTTTTTGCTGCCAGACATTCTTTCCCTCTTTCAGTGCTGTGGAACCAGTGCGCATGACAGTGTGCATTTGGGCCAGCATTTTATGTGTGGCAGCAAAGGTTAATATGCTAGGGCTTCAAGTTATGACTCTGAAATAACAAGAATAAACCAGATATTGAAATGCCTTTATTTTGTGTCTTCCTTCGTGCTTTAGCTTTAGTATTACTTTAAAAAGAAGAAAGGGTTTAGTAGGAAGAAAGAGATAAAACTAGTTTCTTATTGAAATGGTATAGCACTTGCTACATGTTCTGAGATATTTCCATCATGCAATTTTTTTTTCTTGCAGAGGACCCATAATCACATAATAAAATATTAATAGCACTGCTCTTAAAAGATTTAGCGCCCAGCATGAGCAAGATGATATAATAAATACAGCGTTCAAAGTGTGTAACAGATGAAGTTTTTTGTATGTACTGTGAATGTATAATTGATTGAATTTTTCTAGTCTTAAAATTAAATGTGGTGTTCCAAGCATGTGCTGTAATTGGATTCTTCTTAGAGAGATGTATTAAAATTTTTTTTGCAATTTTTTTCTTGTATATACTAAGAAATATAATTACTCTACTTTGTCTTTTGGACAGAAATGTGTTTATTGTTCATGCACTCCAGAGGGCTGGAGAGTTTCTTACATTCTGACTTCCTTTATTTTATTTTCTTAGGACACATTTTATACAAATAACTAAGAATATTTGCCCTGGCTTAAAGAACTACAGATGCATTTAATGTCTTTATGATTATTTCCCTGTCACAGCTTCCCCCAAAACTCTGTGGAAAAGACCCACATAGCTTGCAAAGTAGTGCAGTAGTGCACAAAATCGTGATTTATGTATATTTATTCAATGCATACGTTATAACTATTGAATCAACACAGGATTTGAGGATACTGGTAATGACTAGTCCAAATAATACTATAAGGTATAGCTTTGTGTTTTTCTTACTTATTTTGCTTTAGTGGGCCAGGACTAGAAATGAATGTAATTACAACTGTAGTTCTTAAAATAATCAAGTGATTTGGGTTGGAAGGAACCTTAAAGACTATCAATTTCCAACCCCTTTGTACCAAAGAATTATTTTTTCAACCAGTTTGGTTTTTTGGTTGTTTTGGGGGTTTTTTTTGTGGTTTTTTGTTTGTTTGTTTGTTTTGTTTTTAAAGGAATCTTGGTAATTATCATACTGACTGTCATACTGAACTACTACCCAACATCAAGCGACAGATTCCTTGATGTTGGTAGTAGCTCTGAGGTGGGGGAGTGGGATGTGGCCTTTTCTTAGTTGAGTAGGGTGATGTTATATACCCATACTGTACATTAAGCTTTTAGTAACCTTAGCTATTGCATTTTTTTTTCCCTCCCCAGAGAAAAAATTCATTTGGAGCTAGTAATGCAGATTTCCCCTCTGGGGATCCTGGAATGTACCAGTTGGATGTTACTCTAAGAAGAGGACAGAATCTAGCTGCACGGGACCGTGGAGGTAAGTGAGCTGGTGAACACTGCCTTAATAATTGGGAAGTTGCGTGTTCATTGGGTAAATTTATATGTGGGTATTAAAATTAAAATGCCGTGGGGAACATAAATAGTGACTGGCCACCAGCTGGGTGTGACACCACGCAGTCACATGCTCTCGGGCCAGCCAGCCAGAAAGTTCTTAACCCAGTGAGGAGTGCACCTGCCTAAACCATGGGCTGCCAGATTCTCCAGGAGAATGTTGTGGGAGACAGTAACAAAGGCTTTGCTGAAGTCCAGGTACACAACCTTTCCATCATCCACCAGGTACACAACCTTTTCATCATCCACAGCGTTTCCATCATCAAGGTCACTTGGTCATGAAACAAGATCAGGTTGGTCAAACAGGACCTGCCTTTCTTAAAGCACTGTTGCCTGGGCCTGATCCGTTAATTGTCCTGTATGTGCTGTATGATCACACTCAAGAGAATCTGCTCCATAACCTGCCAAGGTGCTAAGGTCAGGCTGACAGGCCTGTAGTTCCCTGGATCTACTTTCCAGCCCTTCTTATGAATGGGCAGCATGTTGGCTAATCCCCAGTCATTTGAGACCTGATGATAAATAAATTATGGAGGGCAGTTTGGCAAGCTCTTCCACCAGCTCCCTCAGTACTCCTGGGTAAATCCCATCTGGTCCCACAGACTTATGACTGTCTAAATGGCTTCACAAGTCACTAATTCCTCTTGCATAACAGGATGTTTATTCTGCTCCCCACCCCTGTCTACCAGCTCAAGGGCAAGTTTCCCTGAGAATAACTGGTCTTCCTGTTACAGACTAAGGCAAAGAAGGCATTAAGTACCTCAGCCTTTTTCTCCTCCTTGGTGACAGTGTTTCCCCCTGCATTCAAAAAACAATGGAGGTTTTANGTGAGAGCTCTTGCTACTGTAATATAGCGTAATGTAAGTATAATAAAATATACTATATGATGATATCATAAAGCAGTTGATCAGCCTTTTGAATCATGGAGTCAATGCTAATTATTACCCAAGTGGGGGCCTGTGGCAACAGTCATAATCCCCTTTTTTTTCCCCCGGAGTTCCAGCAAAAGTTTCCTGTTGACAGGGCTTCCCCGACAACTCATCTCTCAGCACATAGGTACATTTCACTTCTGCATCTATAAGATTTTCTTCTTAAGCTATATCCAGCCTTCCTGGACCTCTTTATTTCCCAGCAGACTCTCTGAACCAATTCCAGAACAGGCCGAAGTCCACCCTTCAAAAGTCCAAGGCAGAGGTTTTATTCCTTACTTCACCATTCCTTACTTCACCAAGAATTAAAAACTCTATCACTATGCCCAGGATGGGCATTCTGACCACCACAGCTCTCACCAATCCCTTCTCTATTTGCAAATAGCAGGTCTACTGGAATCTCAACCCTGGTAGGCTCCCTTGCCAGCTGTAACAGGGAATTCCACACACTCCAAGAATCTCCTAGACTGCCTCCTCTCTGCTGTGTTGAGTTTCCAGCAGACATCCAGCCAGTTAAAATCTGCCACAAGATCAAGAACTGGCAATTGTGAAATGTCAGCTAACCACCTATACAATGCTTCATCCACCTCTTCATCGTGGTTGACTGCCTCTGAATCCTGAGCACTCAAACTTACCATCACTATCCTTGAGCTGTATACAGCTGAAACACTCCATAATGTACAGAGCCATCCTATCACCTCTTCTTCCTCGCCTGACCCTTCTGAAGAGTTTCTAAACATCCACAGCAGCGCTCCAGTCAAACAAGTCATTCTACCATGTTTCTGTAGTGGTGACTTGTCTCACAGCTTTTTTACTGCAGTTTGTTCTTCCAGGAGCAAACAGTTCCTCCTATTTTGGGGTCATCTGCTTTAGCTGTGTTATCAATTTCAACCTTGACGCTGGCATGCTGCGTCCAGGCTCATCTTTAGTGAGCGGGGTCTTATCCCCTTCTCCCTTCAAACCTAGCTGACAGCACTCTCAATCAACCCTTCCAACTCACAAGCTAGAACCATTTTTTCTCTTTTCGATGTTCCAAGGCTGTCAGGAAAAGACTGATTTTTCCCTCTCTTGTCTGCCAAATCAATGCCACTCCCACCTTAACCATGCAGAAGTTCCTGGTACAGTCAAGGGACACTTCACTGCCAAACTGTCTACATGAAGTCAAGACTAAGAGAATTCCTGACGTTGTAGAGTGGTCCCAAGGAGCAGGGGGGTGGGCACACCATAACATAGTGTCCATATTAAAAATATTCTTCACATTACACAGAATTAATTTAAATACCTGATCTTTGGCTTCAAAATCATCACCACTGCTTGAATAACCAAGGAACCAGTTAGTTGTGCCAGACAAAACATGCCACTGAAATTCTGCCCCAGGAATTACCGGTGTGAATGAGTGTAACACAAGAGACCACCGTTTTCCACTGCTGTCGTTTTTTGAAACAAGGAGACATTAACTTCAGGAAAAGAGTACTGACATCTTGTGGCTGGATGAAATAATGCAAAGAATGCTGCTCATAACCTTTTAATTTATGTTTAGAAGAGCATGTTGCAGTTTTAAGAAAAGCTATTTCTTTTGGATGTATTTTCCAGTGGATACAAATGCAGAGTTCTAAAATCTGCTGGTCTCTTGAAAAGCCCTAAAAGTTAAAGGAAAAAAAGAAAGAAGTCTTATGTTATAATTTTGCTGCTGTTAATGAAGATGCAGTTGTTACTGAAGCTAGAGTTACTGTTTATTTTAATATAGTCTCTGATCAATTAGTCTCACGTGCACTCCTGGATGACTGCAAGTCTCTGTGCCCACCCACCCTGAGACTCCTCCTCTCACGGGTGGTTCAGTCCTTGTGATGCTTCCACATACACGTCCCATGCGTATGGCATTCATATGCCATATTTAACATTTTTCTTATACGTGTCAGGCTTGTTTTTCTGATCACACTTAACTGTTAATCCGTTGTTTCAAGGGGGTTTGTGCAATGCTCTCTGGTGAGTAGGTGATTGTTGCAGAAGGCATGTTGAGGACTTTGTGGACAGACTTTAGAGTTAATTTTCTCATCGTGAGTGCTGTAGGAAGTGAGTCTATATGGAAAAGAAAAGTTTGGACACAAAATGTCTTTGAAGACTTACACTGGTACTGTCAGTGGAGTATGTACCTTTTCAAAGGCACAACATAATTAGTTTAATATTTTGCAGGAGTAATTTTAACTTTATAATCTAATTTTTGTTGCTGCATTAAGATAATATACTAGCCCTAGTAAGGACATAATTCTGTTAACTAAAACAAATACTGCCAGTATTTCATGTATGACTTTCAGAATGGATTGCAAACAACAGAAAGTGATGCAAACGCACATTTGATGTTAATGGAGTCAATTAACTGAGTATTGACACCCTATAAAGTGATAGATTGTGACAATAAAGAATTCTTTTCATCTGATGCTGTTTTGAATTTGACTATCTATAGAAATTACATTTAGTTCTGTTTGAAGTAATTTAGTTTCCATTTCCTTTCTGTATTACAAAGGTAGAATTAACAGTATATATGTGTCTTTACCAGGAACGAGTGATCCGTATGTCAAGTTCAAACTTGGAGGAAAAGAAGTATTTAGAAGTAAAACAGTACACAAGAACCTCAATCCTGTGTGGGAAGAAAAAGCTTACATTCTTATAGATAACCTAAGAGAACCATTGTATATAAAGGTAAGACACCAGCTTACGTATGTCTGATAAGTTAGAACAGAAGAATTATTGGAAGAATTCAAGTTTTGTGATTTTCTGTATACTGGAAAATTTATTGTGCAATAGTGAAGACTGAAGACTATTTAGAGTGAAAATTATTTAAGTTTTGTCTGTAGAATGATGATGTCAGCATTTTTAAAAGTGGCAAATATAGGCATTTTTGTTTATTTCAGGTAATAATTGTTTTATTTTTCTTTAGTGTGATTTTAGCAGAAGAACAGAGAAAGTAAACAGTATTTCATGACCCATTTTATTTATGGAAATATCATTGCATAATGATAATATGAAGCATAATCTTTCTCATTAAAAGCAATTCAATGCTGAGGTCAGTTTTTGAGAATTTATTGAGATGTGTGCCTGATTCTCCTAAGTTTTCTAATTTTTCTGTTTGTATGGAACACAGTGAGTTTGCTTCTATGTTTCACACCATTTTCTGCTCTTACAATTTTTACACTGTAGCTCTTCCAACTCTTCCAAATCACAGGTGAGGGTGGTTTTGTCATATTAGAGGCACCAGTTATTCTGAAATAACAGATTACTTGAGTTTAGATCAAAAAGTGGCCAGCAATGGCCAGTCCTGACTAATAAACAGCAGTGCCACTAGTATTTCTTAAATGTTGATATTGGAATGAAAACCAGAAAAACTGTAATGATTGTTTTATGCCTACAGAAGAGAAAGGTGCTTTTCTGGCCCTGGTAGTTTATGGTGATCTATACGCAAAAGTGATTCTTAGTTGTGTAAAACAAAGTAGATAAAAATTATGTTCCCAAAAATGTATTTAGAAAAACTGTAGTCCTAGGATTCAAAGTGAAACATGCATACATTGAAAATACTTTAGGAAGTATGGAAACTTGGCTTACCTATATAATTCTCTTAGTTGATATGAAATTACTTGATGTTTTAGATCAGTATCAGTCTTAATCTAAATAATTGTTAACTGAAATGCCAAATTGTAGATTTCTTTTTAGTAGAGCAATGCCACTTAAACATCTTTTAAGTATTACTCAGTACTATGTTTCATGCTGCTCACATAAAGTACATCGTTACTAGAAAAGCTTAAAAGCTAAACAGAATCCTCAAATGCCCTTTTCCTGCGTTTATTTTGTTTAGTGACTCATAAGGAATGAACAGGTGAAAGAGAGAGGAAGATGCAAAGACTTGCAATGTAGCCACCTGTCTTAGTCTATTTATGCCAAATATCAGCCCTGCAGTAGGGTGTGTATTTTTTTCCCCTAGGAAAAGTGTGTCAAGTGGTATGTCTATCGTGGTTGTACTCTGAACACAGTGTGTGAAGTATTTTAGGTTTTACAGCTCATTCAGATATTTTAAGACATGGTTGAATTTTACTAAGCTAAAAATACTTACTTGGTATTTTTACCATGATAATTTGTAGAGAGAGAGGGAGAAAACAATTTTGATGTTGCACCATGAACTGAGATTTCATCATTTGTTTTCTTTTCCCACTGGAACGACTAACAGATACAGAAAATGCAAGGGTGAACACTCAGAGAGATTTATGCATGTGAGAGACTTCTGCTCACATACTTGTATCCAACCCATTGAGTTGTGCAGCTGTGCTGTAGCCTTTGGGCCAAAGGATTTCTGTTACTACTGTCTTAACCCTGTCCATATTAAGGTATTTTTAGAAGATGAACTGTTTTGCCTTCTGGAATAGTTTCTGTAGTACAATAGTAGAAGTACTTATATTAGAGTTGAAGACCTTGAACCTAGTCCTGTCATATTCTCAATTTTTATCCTTTCTCCTTAGAAGGTATTAACACATCTCACTCTTACTTAGCTGAAGATATGTTCTAGTCCTCAGAAAACCTCATGTTTACCCAAAAAAAGTTAATTTACCTTAAAAGTTGATTTTGATAATTGATCTTTTCCCTTTTTTTGATTTTTTGGTGTTGCATCTTTTCTTTGTTGCTATCCATCTTTTTTGTTTATTTCCCTGCAATAGCTGCCCCTGGATTATTTGCTATTCTATCTTCAGACTTAGGAAGTCGTAACCCATCTCAAGTAATACCTTCTGATGTACTGGCCAGATTCATGTCTGGATGTCAGTAAATTTCTCAAGGTATTCTCTCTTTTAGATAGCAAATTAAGAGGCAGAGTTCTCCTAGTAAAGTATTAATTGTCATTGTTTCCTTACACATACCTCTTCAGTTCTAATCTTAGATTGTAATGTTTCTAACTCTTGAAAGTTGCATAGCCTTCAAAATGTACAATTATATTATTTCAAATACTGATGCAAGTGTTATAATAAAAGCGGAAGCACTTTTCATAACCACATCCTGCCTTCCTGCTTTCATTTTGCAGGATTCATAAAGGAATCAATGAACAAGAAATCAGTGATTCTGCTTAACTTTATTTATTGTTTTGATCTTCCTTCTTTCAGTGCCTATGTTTATAAAAATATTTCTTTTGTTTTTATAAAATTGCTGTCGTTCACATGCGTAGTCTAGTAGTAGTATACACCAGTGTTTCTATATGATGCAGTCTGATGTATAAACAAGCAGTTTCAGACTTGATTTTCTGGCCAGAAAGTTTCAGGTTACTTTCAGATAGTCCTGATTCAACAAGTGAGAGGCATGAAGCTACAGCTCTGGAAAAAGAGTTTCAAGAATGATTCATAGTCAGAAAAGCTCTAAAGAAAGAAATATTTCTAGTACTAAAAAATGCTCTTGTGCATCATAGGTATTTGATTATGATTTTGGACTTCAAGATGACTTCATTGGTTCAGCATTTTTGGATCTCACATCATTGGAATTAAACAGGTATGGCACAAACAAGCCTATGGAATATTTATGTATTTTATCTGCTAATACCATGTTTGCGGAGTTGTAAGTAAAACATTATGCTAGAAAACAATTATAGAAACCTACACAACATTAAACTAAACGAAAAAAACCACTTATGTTTAAGAAATTATTGTATTGTGAATGTTAATTTATTAGCTGATTATGCACATTTTCACCATGTCTATGGAGAGGTTCACTTTACAACCACTTTAATCTTATTTTCCTATTAGGTTCATTCACAGCATTACCCCCTAATGTTTGATTTTTTTTCCTGTTTTTTAACCCATTAATGTTACATTTTTGATTTCATTATTTCAGTATATGGAATACAGTACTTGATGCAGAGTAAAAGTATTTAGTATTTTATGAGCATTCAGCAGAAATACTTATAAGTAGAAATAGGGCGAATTTGTGCCACTGTTTTCTAAGTAGCTTCGTATTAATTCAGATGCTTTCAATTCCTATGGTTGAGAAATTTCATTATCTGAGACTCTGAAATCCAAGTAAATGCATAGATTTTGTCTCCTAGGCAAACAGATGTTACCTTGAGTCTGAAGGATCCTCATTACCCTGACCATGATATGGGAACCATATTCCTGTCAGTTCTCTTGGCTCCAGGAGACCAGCGAGAAGCGGTAATTTTAAGTATTTCAATAAATGTCATCACCCCTCTGATTGATCTCTGGTTGGATGACATAAAGCACAAGAGTAAATCTCAGATTATGAGATTAATTTGATTTTTCTAATTCTTAAGATAACACTGAGTGAAATTTCTGGTATAGTATAGCATATTTCACCTGACTTGAATCCTCCCTTACATAGTTAGTAAGAAGGGATTCAGATGGATCAGATAATGTCAGTTGTAGGTGAATAGTGCTGATTAATATGGAGAAACATCAGTAAACCATTGGCTAAAGAATTTTGGACCTAGTCTGCTATTTCTAGATAAGAATATTTGAATCCTATTCCATGTGAAAAATAAAATTGGAAAAGGTAGTGTTTCTGCATTTGGCAACTAATGTTAAAGGATTATTTGAAACTTTTCAATTTTTGAATTTATATTTCAATTACAAAATTGTATGATTTTCTAAGTTTATTGTAATTCCTTCATCAGTCTTACTTTTCTGAGCTGCATAGTTGTAAGTGAAAATAGTTAACAAGGTTTCTAGGTACTCTTAGTTGTGACAAATTCTTTATTATAATTGCCTTGGTTTGAAAAGTCAGGTGTCTGCTAAGGAAGGCAGGAGTCTCCCTTGAAATGAAAAATGCAAGCCCCCTCCCTCTGAATTATTATAATTTTGAAATTAAGGGGCTCTCAGGCAAAGATATGGGAGTAGGAACAACAGTTCTTTATTGGGAAAAAAATTAAAAGAAAATATAAAAATAAAAATGCAATAATACAAAACAACACTGACAGAGTCAGGATACTGACCTGTGGGTCAGAGTGTCGGCAACAGTCTGATTAAATGGTGGCTGCAGTCCTCCTGGAGTGACAGATGTAGCTCTGTTGAAGCAGAAGGGTGTAGTTTTCCTCTGAAGGTGGTGTAGATGGGCCTGGTCTTCCTCTGGGAATCCCATGGAAAAGAAAGCTGCTCCTCTGGGAACGCAGTGGGAAAAGGCTGCCTGTGGCGTTCCAAATGCCAGATAATATCCAGGTAGGAATGCTTGGCTCCTCCCCCTGGGTGGAGCATCTCACAGTGGGATGATGTAATTTTATCAGTCATGCAGTGAGACTCAATGGCCCATTAACAGAAGATATCTCCTCAGAGGGAGGATGGGTCATGGAAAAGATAAAGAAAATTGCCCCACCTGGTTTTAACAGGTGGCCCCATTAACAGAAGATAACTGCCCCACCTCTAACAGATGGCAATAGAATACGCACCCCTGGCCACATCTTGTATTTTCCAACCTAACACAATAATTTACTATCATTTGTGATTTTTGACAAGCGGTTGAAGTAGAACTATGGCAGAAATAGAAGAGATGATTGTTTTACAACCTCTCGCTATGAGAGGTTGTAAAATAATAATCTGGATTCCTTTGGCCTCAGCTAGTCTGTAGAGAAGCATTTGGACCTTGCAGCTAAATTTTGCTTTAAACATGCTGTTTTCAAATTAAAGGAAAAAACATCACTCAGCAATTGAACTTTTGGAAGCAGGACAGTGTTTGTTTTGTTGGATTTTTTATGCCAGTCTCTTTCCCACACCGTGAGCCACCACTGTGCAGCCACAAAACTCAGTTTACTCACAAACTTCATCCAGGCACTTGAACACAGAGACACATACACTCAACCCTCCCCTGCACCTTCAACACAGCCAGATTTCCAGAATCTTCCAGGAAGAAGACTGTTTTTCATGCCCAGAACTCATCCAGGAGGTATTGGGGCATATACTAGAAGAGTCAGGGTTATAACCCCCCAATTTTTGCAGGCCTCCACCTCTGGTGGACCAGGACTGTACATCACAACCATGGGCCACGATCACCCATGCATCACAGAAGCCACGGGTGGTGGTATCTTTCTCTCTCTTCTACTATCTCTTTTTCTTTCTTTTTCTCTTTTGAATTTTCCACTCTTAAGATGATCATACACTCTAAGACAGCTAGAGATACCTTTTCCAATGTTACACTTTTTTTTTTCCCAGTTATTTTTTTTCCCACTTATTCTAATAAAATTTTTTGTTACGTTGCTTATTTAGTGTAGTTTTGGTTTAATCCTCCCCTAAGGATCCGTTAACAATGAGCCTCAGAGGCAGGTTGCAGCAGAGGCCAAGAAAAAGCATTATTCTGATCAAAATGTCCATGGATATGGTCAGCTGCATGGTTTTTGCAAGAACATATATGTTTCTGTATGCTGCAGTGTGAGACATCCTGTTGCATACCTGCGGAGTACTGGAAGATTCTACTAGTGTTCTTTTTACACTTTTCTCCCAGGTAGTATTAAATAGCCTAGTAAGTCAGTTACTGGAGCTAGGTGTCTGGTATGTAGTAATACAAAGAGGTAGAATTTTGGAAGTCATTTTATCTCCTGTTAATTTTCCTCAAGATGTTCTGTTAGCACTTAATAAAAATAATGGAATATGGTGGTAATGTGCATCTAGCTTATATAAGGAGTGTATTTTTCTTTTTTTTTTAACAGTATGTTTGTCCATACAGCTCAGAATTCCGTCTTGCAAATCTACACCACAAGAGTCTTTGTTACTTAAATTAAGAAATTAATTTAATTTTGGATTTTTTTTTTTTTTCATTTGGGTAAGACCAGTCAGGTCTGAGTCACGTGGTTGCCCTGTTTTTCCAATTTGCTTTGACACTCTCCTGCCATAACCCTAATCATGCAACACAGAAACACTGTATTTTTATGTGGTATACCATTATGTGGACAGCACAGATTTCCTTTCTTCATCATACAGAGAGGGTAGCTACTGTGCTGCCTCATGTTGTCTGCTATTATACCAAGTGTTCCAGAAGTTTAGAGGTGAGAAAGTGAAATGAAGACATTACAGTGTAACATGCTTTTCATATGGGTGTTCATAAATTAGCAACTGAATGTAGAAAGATTTGGGGGACTGTAGAATTGCTGGTTAGCAAGTTTTTTTATATCCAACTGACTGGTTATAATAGGATGAAGAATTGGGTTTATGTTATTACACATTTCATTGTTAGCTTTTTTAATTTAACTCAACTCACCAAATTTTCTTCCCATTTAAACTATTATATAGAACTTCAGTCTGAAAATGCCCAAGATTCCAATTAAGAATCAGATACCTAATCTGATATTAATTAATATTTATTGGAAACCAGTCTTCCCAAGATATGGATCACAGAGCAGTTCTGGTGAAGTTGCAATAAAATCAGAGAATTTGTGTCACAATGCAGGAAAGATGACCTACAAAATTAATATGTAATTGTTGTATGTTTAATGTGTTAAGGGTTTAATAGTTCAAGACTCAATTAGCTTTTTTCAGTTACTTCATGTACGTATTTATTTATTAGCTTTTATTTACTCTTGAAGGAGCAGGTGTATTACAAAATCTATCACTCTAGTTGAAGTGTCATCTTTGGCTAGTTTTGAAAGGTTTTGTAATAATGAGGATATTTTTATTGAAATGAAAGGGATTGAAGTCAATATATTTTCAAATGTTATGTTAGAGGATTAAGACTAATTCTTGTCTTGAAAATGTGCAACATATAAAGCAGCACTAAAAGCAACTCCCACATTCCCAGTCTCTGTAGCGCGCTATTTGAATGATTGATATTCCCCCTCTACTTGGATATCTCTATACAGGTAGTAATTTGAGCGTCCTTGAAATATATAGATAAAAACCTGAGCACTTTTAAGGATGGATTAATTACTGATGGACAGAATTATTACTGTCTCTTCACATCATGTGCAGTGTTTTCCTGTCATTGTAAATTTCCTTAAATCCTGTTGGTTTGCTATCCCTATATAGTGTAGATTTCAAAAATTAATTTTCTCCTGAATAGGTTTTATTTTGCTCAGGTGATAACTCTTACATTGCTTGCAATTGAAAGTTGCAAGTAATTAGGGTAATACTTTACCACTTCACATGACGTGCGTGTTGTTACACATAAATGGTGTTAAATTGTAAAGCTGAAGATTACAGAAATTGCCTGGAAGTACTTAAATTGCAATTACTATAATTCCATATGTTTAAAATGAGAGTGTTTATTAAGACCATGAGGGAAATAAAAAAATAGAACAGCTTCAAAACAAGAACTGTTAGATTTCCCATGCAGCCACAGAAACGACATGGTGTATTTATTCTGTATTTTGGGCAGGTCTCTAGCCATATTTCAAATTGAGCCCTTTAAAACAAGACTTGCTGTTTGTGATGTGTTGTTTGGTAACTTTTTCGTGTGGATTATACTTTCCAAAGAGATTCTTTCACTGCCTGAACGGCAGCGAGGTTGTTTTGGAGGTCGTGCACTGGTGTGCGGGTAAAGGAAAAGTCTTCTGAAGATGTGTTGTTGGAGGACAGGTCTCACAAAGCATTTTATTGGTGTTTCAAAATAATGTAGCTGTATGTTCCAGGAAAATGCATCCTCTCACACTGCCTAAGAAATGTCGATGCAGATGGAGGATGAGATACTCCAAGTGCAAGTTTGAAATTAAATGGGGCAAATTCAGGGGCCTAATTGTATATTGCCACCTGTCTGTGAGAGAGGTATTATTGCAGATTATTTTAAAAATAAGCAGCCAATTTGACACAGTAATAGATTTTTTTGTTTTGGATGAAGACTTGAGGTGTGAAAAGAAATGATAAAGATATTTGGTCCACACGGGAGCATTTTTTTTCCTTATCTTTCTGAAAAAATTCAGATTTTATGTGTACTGACTGATGAGATGATCTTGAGAGTTACAGCTGGAAAGCCCCATTTCCTCAGATCAAAACATTGCATTTTGGGATTCAGATCTCAATTAAGAATATTAATATAAATATATATTCATATAACTGTATGTAAAACTATGTTACACTGACTAGGAAAGAGGATTATTTATTTCTGAGTCCTGGTGGACTGTGAAAAGCAGTGCCTAAGTAGTTTACAATTGTGTTATTTCAGTAGAAGATATTGGACATAATTTCAATCATAAAGAGATTCAGTAAACCAGTTTAATAAATACTATTGTAAGAGTATGGGCAGATAAACAAATCAAAATTTCTAGAAAATCTTGTCTGTATCTTTGCCATTTGCTACCTGGTGCTTGTCCTAAAGGCATTAAAATGTGAATATTTAAAGTAATGATCTTGTAATGTCTCTTCAAACTACGTACATAAATAGAAGGATCGCATATCTTAAGTTACTACAAGTCCTAATCTTTTGATCTTTGACTTGTGAAGGCAATTGGTTTGTTGTGATTTCTGAAAAATCATAAATTGTGAATCAAAATTGATTAATGATTTATTTCTATATGACTGAAAAGATTAGAAAGTTTTTAGTGTTCAAGGGAAGTTTAATCTATTTCCAGCCTAACGCAGTAAGTTGAAGTACCACTAGTTCCAACAATTAATTTGTGTTTGCTTTGTTCTGTTAATGCCACATTTCAGTTTTACTGTTTGGGAGGACAGATAGCTTAGGTAGCCAGTGTAAACGAAAAAGATGTAAAATAAATAAATATGAGAGAAGTATGCATATATAAAAATGTTAAAACCTGTTAGCTCTAAAGATTTGTTAATTTTAACTCTATTAATAAAAGATAATGTGGTTATGCTGTACTTTCTGTATTTTTCATTAATTTCTCCTTTTGATGGCCAGTTTAAAAGCAGTCAAAAGTAGCAATTGATTTTTTTTCTTAGACCTACTGCAACGAAGCTTGTTATATTACTTTAATTCTGACACTGTTTATTATTTCCTTTTGGATACATGTGGTGCTGTGTGTGCCAGTGTGCTGTTTGTGATTTCATGCATGTGTACGGGCTTCCTAGAGATTCTTTTTGGTGTTATAGTCATGGGTGCCACAATGCATGTGAGTTTTTCTGGCTCTTTTTCCATCAGCATTCAGTACACAGATTCCACCACTGGAAAACTTGCAGTAGGCAAGTTTTTCAGAGCTGCATGTCACCCATTTCTTCACTACCACAGCTGTTCCCTATCTGAGTCTTAACGGGCAGTTTTCAGCTATAGGAAATGACAAAGTTGGTAGCTTGATAAGAAGCATTGCCTTGGGACCAGCAGTGACTGGGGACAGCTGTTCATCACTGCCAGCAACCTAACAAACAAAGAAAATGGAAAAAAAGGAAACATACAAGTTCTACTTGGATATTGTTATTTATAGAGATTAAAGTTCAAGGCATTGTTTTTTTCCTAAAATAATCTATCTCAAATGATGCTTGGTTTTTCTTTTTTTTTTGCTTAAAATGAAACTATTAACATTAATGTCCTGCCAGTTTGCTTGCCGTCTTAAATCATATCTTGCATTACTATTTATTTATTTATTTGCCAGAGGGACATTAACATCATAGAGAAGAACTCCAGCAATAGACTCAGGGCATGGAATATTTTCAGCTTAATAAGTTCAATTTAGATCATCCATCCTGATCTGCCCTGTGTTATATATTTATTTTATTGGCTTTTAAGGATTGTTGTTATGGTTTCAGCTTACCCTGCTTTAGCTGATAATGATGCCATTTACTCAGCAAGGGTAGTCATACCTTTCTGTAGCTACTACACAAACTGAACTCCTCAGAGTTGAAAGAGTCATAGAGTGGTTTGGTTTGGAAGGGACCTTAAAGATCATCTAGTTCCACTCAACCTCTTCCACTAGATCAGGTTGCTCAGGGCCCCATCCAACATGGCCTGAAGCACTTGCAGGAATGGGGCAGCCACAACTTCTTTGGGTGACAAATTCCAATGCTTCACCACCCTCATAGTGAAGAATTTCTTCCTAATATCTAATCTAAACATGTATTGTTAATTCAGCTGTCAGGACTTAACTCTGTTCCTTGCTCACAGCCTGGTCTGAAGCACAGTGAAGCTGAGTTTGTGCTCTGACCTATAGCTGTCTAAGATTCAGAAATTACAAGGAAGAGAGGAGCTGTGCTGTGTTAGACAGGACCCAGGAACTCAGATTTTCTTCAGGGCCTGCCGTGACCCTCAAGCTGTTGAATTCTTACGTGCCTCTCTAGAAAAATGAGTCAAATGGTATTCTCCAGCTTAATAAAACACTTAGTATCTTTTCCAAAGCCACAGTGCTACAATTACTATTAGCTTACTGCAGAGCACTTCAGATTTAACTGTCCATAGCAATGAAAAAATTTTCCTCAGTGGCTAGTTTTTTTCTTCATTTTTCTTTTCACAAAAAATGATGTCTATTTGAAAAATTTCTGGATATTTCAGAAATAAAACCCCCACATATTTTCTCTCATCTTAATTTTTTCACAAAAATATAATTTAATTTCTTAGCAAGAAAAATATTTTAATTTCAAAATTTATTTCCATTATCTGAAAAAGCAAGTGTTTTCAAAATAGTTAATAAAAAATTAAAATTATGTTTGTTTTCTATGGCAAAAGTTTCAATTTTGATTTATTCTTGCTCAGTGTCAGTAACAGGCTGCTAAACCTTATTAAGCTGTATAAACTAATTTCTTTGCATTTCCACTGAAATGATTTAAGCAACAGTTATGTTCACAGATAAGCCTTCCACTACCTACTTGACCAGAATGTCTCTTATTTAATTATTAGGAATCTGTAGTGGGTACTTTGGCTCCTAGCAGTGCCAAAGTTTTACAGATTGTTTAAGCAATGGGACACAGAAGCTGAGATTTGGCTTTTTAAAAGAGTGAAGATATATTATTTTTTTCTATTTCATGTATGTAATTATCAAACCAAAGAACTATTTTTACTGCTGTGAAATGAGCAAGCAGTGATAGCCTTAAGGATTTTATAATAGATTCATGTCATCGAAGGAGTCTCATACAGGTTTTCTCTTTTGTGGCTACGTCTGTGAGTAAAACAGTAGTATTCAAAAACGTTGGAGTACTTTATTATTAAGAAATAATAAATAAATATTCAAATATCAGTCAGAATTGAAATCAGTATCTATCATGGCACATTTATTTCTTTCCATTTTTAAATCTAGTTCTTTCTGTCTTTTCTCTTTTCTTTCTTACAAGTTTATGTAATGCATTGTCTCCAGAAATGAGACACCCATACCGCCCAGAAAAGTATGCCTGGGTGTGCACAGGGCTGCTACTTGTCTGGATTTATTTCAGTCTGGTGTGTATCTGTTGCTGGAGTGTACATGTTGCTGCTTCAGTTAGAGTGGTTGTTAAATGTGAATTGCCCTGTTTGAGACTGTTGGCCTCCTTTTCTGTATTGCAGAGAAAAGGTAATAAAAATGCTCTATTTTATTTTCAGACAATGCTAATGAGGAAGAGTTGGAAAAGATCAAGTAAGGTAACTTTGTAACTTTTAGCATGTGGTCTTCTAGCTGGTGGTGTTGGTTTTTTGTTTGGTTTTTTTAGAACAACTATGATTTGTTGCCAAGCATGCCATTTAAGACTGGAAACTTCTGGCACAGGATTTATTGCCCTTCCAAATGTGTTTTAATGACAGTGTTTTTTGTTTCATTAAATAAACATCATGGTATAGTTCAGCTTTTAATATAATCATAAAACCTTTAAGCTTTGTCACAGCACTTTAACCTATCTGGAAGTCATCTAGCAACTTCTTGTAAGTGGCCAACATGTCCCATGTCCTGATTCCTTTTCTAAAACATTTAATTTCTCAAGTGTAAACAATTTCCTGTGTTAATGTGAACAAAGAATTAATGCTAAAGAGTATCTTTTATTTTCCTGTTACATACTTCTCTTACTGATCCATGTTTTTGTGTGCAAAGTTTTCACAGTGAAGCTTCTTGAAGACAAATTTCCCCTATCACTGGTTGTGCATAGGTGACAGTCATAGCCAGGCCTTACGAGAGCATAGTGGACTCCACTTAACAGAGCTCTTTAGAGCTCTTCAAGTTTTTCCCGTCTTAGAAGTTGTGGATGTGATAAAAACGGAGCAGTGTGTGCTGTTTTCCACAAGAGAAAGACTGAGAGTTTGACTGCAGTGGAATGCAACCAGTTTTTACCTTTTTTCTTCTCTCTGTATTGTTAAAAAGAGTATATTTAATGCCTAAATCGAGTGAATTAAAATTTTTCAGAGACCTGAGCTAATGAGGTTGATAGAATTTACCATGTAAAGGCGTTAAAATAAGAAAAAAAATAGCTACGTGGGGTGATTCACTGATTTTGTTAAATTGTTTACTCTTCTAGCATATTGATGCACAACTTTAAATAGGAGGCTATTAATAAACAGTGTAGTATATGGTGCTTGTTTGACAAATATTTGCATTTTTTTAGAGCTATTTGTATTTTTAACCTTAAAACATAAAGGAGAGCAGTGTTCATAATTCTTAAGTTATGGATGGATTTTTCACACAGTCTGCTTCTGGGACGCAGGACAGTACTCAGTCTGTTTCCTTTGCGAAATTTATGAAACTAAGATACTTGGTGAAGTGATGATATGTAGATTTTTGATTCTTATGTGGTTCATGTAACTACCAGAAATATCTAAGATGCTCAAACTGAAGAGATAAGGAGGAGCTGTGAGAATGTTGAGGAGTAGAACTGGTTGCATCATGAAAGTGTGTTAACTCCTGATGTGCTGACTATATTGGGTAGCATGTTGTCTGCATTGCAAACTGACAAAACTGTGGGCTTCAATAATTCTGAATGAACAGCGCAGCATGAGGGTGGGGAATTCTTTAAAGATCTTCAAGTGAGTTATTTATCCCTGTTCCGCTTTGTTACATTTGTTGAACAGCATTTCATTCAGTAGTTGGCATTTTTGCAAAGTGGCATATTAGAATATTTGGCAAAAAGTGAATGAATGGTTTAAACATTGCATTTTTTCTATGGTTATCTTAGCTGAAGTAATATTTTAACCTAGAGGTGTAATGCATGTACAGTATCTTACATGCATTGCTGTGTTAATGATTCGTATATAAAAGTACGTCAGCTAAAACACAGGAGATAATTTGCCTTGTAGGTCTATTCCAGCATTCCAAATATTTTATTTGCTCTCAGCAAAACAAATTTTAAAAATATTCTGTTTACAAAGAATTCATTCAAAAGACTTGTTGTTCTCTGGGGTGCAGGGTAATCAGTATTAAATAAGACTCTTATTTCATTTGCAGATTAAAAAGAAAAAGGTGTCTAAAAGTTAGGTAATAGAGAAAGCACTCTTTTTGAGATTGTTCTTCTTCAGGAACTGTTTGTCTTGTGCTTTTGAGAGCTGAGGAAAAAAGCAGAATATTAGCATTTTTTTAAGATACCATTATAAAATTTCCTAAACCTAATTTTGAGTCTGCCGCCGCTTTCCTGAAGAGCGTCCTAAGAAGGACGGCTCAGGGGCACAGGCTCATCTTTCTCCCAGCTCAGCATGTGATATTCAGCTCTGGCTTCTTCCCTCAGGCAACATGGAGAAAGAGACTGGAGCCCTGTATGGCATTCCATACAGAGTAGTGGCCTTTATTGACAGCAGGGCCCTCTCTAAAGGAGCCCTTCGAAGTTCCTCCGAAGGGAACAGAAGCTCTCTGAACCAGGCAGCAACAGGGGTTTATATAGGGAAGGCAAGGGGTGGGGTAAAACTGGCAACCAATGGGATACAGGCTCAGGGGCGGAGCATGAGGGAAGGGACCAATGGGCAACAAGGAATTAACATAGAACCACAAAGGCTTCTGGGGGTGATTTTTGCTCACCCTAATCAAGAGTCTGTGGGTCGGGGGTTAGCCCTCCACAGGCGTGCAACCCCTGTTCTTTGGCTGGCTCTTGGGCCCCCACATTTATGTACACCTCTAATAAGTTAATTTGTTTTTGCATGTTATGGCACTGTTCTTGCTTTTTAAAGTTTGTCCTTGAAGCCTATCTTTTTTTGTTAGGTAGGTAGCTTGAAGTTAAATTGTAGCAATGCAGATCGCTATGGTGTGGCTTGTGTTCATGAACTGCATGCCTAGCTCATGTTTTCCTATGTGACTATTTTCCTATTTAAACAAAGCTATTTCAGTGAAGGCAATACCTTTTAGCCAAAGCATGTGGAGAGAGAGAACTCTGTCAGAAACATCCATGTCACTGAAAATGGTTTTTCTTCTGTATAAGTGTCTACTTTTTCCATTTTCACATCGCTATGAGAATTGCTCTTAAATTGAGTTTGAACATGATCAGACCCCATGTTAAACTTCTTATATTAATGACTCATTAGGGAAACACCAGGAAAACTTTTAAAATGCTTTAATTTGAGGACAAACTGATTATACGAGTGGTTTAGCAGTTTTAGCCAACATTTTACGGGAAAAATGTATGTAAGATTTATCTGCTATGCCCTCTCAAGTAGCATCATCCCAATAAAATCTGGAGGAATAGGTAATATGTCATCTTTTCTTCTCTTATAGCCTTTCTTCTGTTTCATATCATCAATGGTAGTTTAGAACTGAGGCCACTAGAAAGTACTAAAATATAATGATGCTATAATTTATAATATGTGATGGTTGTTTCTGAGTGACACTGATCAATTAGAACCAAATGTCCATTCTTACTAAATTAGTATGTTTTGCAGCAGATTATGTATAAACTATAATCAAAAATACATTGTCATCCCAAAGTCATCAAATTACAGTGTGGTTTGGGTTGCAAGGGACCTTAAAGACCATCTAGTTCAACCGCCGTGCAGGGACGCATCCCATTCAACCAGATTGCTCAGACCCCCATCCAATATGGCCTTGAACACTCCCAGGGATGGGGCAAACACAGCTTTTCTGCACAACCTGTTCCAGTGCCTCACCACCCTCGCAGTCAAAAACTTCATCCTAATAATCAGTCTCAAGATACCTTCTGTCAGTTTGAAGCTATTCCTCCTTGTCCTATCACTCCCACCCCTTGTTAAAAGTGTCTCTTCAGCTCTCTTGTAGCCCCTTTGGGTACTGGAAAGGGCTTTAAGGTCTCTTCAGATGCTTCTCCATGCTGAACAACCTCAACTCTCCCAGTCTGTCTTCTCCAACACTCTGAGCATCTTTGTGGCCTCCTCTGGACCCGGTCCAATAGGTCCATGTCCTTATATTGAGAATCTCAGAGCTGGATGTAGTGCTTTGGCTGGGGTCACAACAGAGGAGAACAGAGTACAGGATGAGAATCAACTCCTTTGACCTGCTGACCATACTTCCCTCAATGCAGCCCAGAAGGTCATCTGTGTCCTGGTCATGTTGAGCTGCTTATCCACAACACCCCTCAAGACCTTCTCCTCGGGGCTGCTCTCATTCCATTCTCTGCCCAGCCTGAAACTGTGCTTGCCTTAGCTCTGACCAAGTTGCAGAATGTTGCGCTTTGCTTTGTTGAACTCCATGAGATTTGCATGGGCCCATCGGTCACAACTGAGAAGCTACTTCTGATTAGTTGCAATTGGGAATAAAAGAGTGTATTTACTGCCTAAAGCAAGTGAACAAAAGTGTTTTTTCTTTGCATTTAGGTAACTATATTTCCTTTAATTCCTTTTTAGAAACTTTTGCACGTACTTTTAAACTGAAAAATAGAACTTATGAACATTTTAAACAAGAATGAATTGTTAAATTAGTGGCTTTCAGCTCCAAACTGCTGACTGTTTTTAAAATTTATTTTACAAGCTTTTCCAAAAGTATGTGTGTTCCAGTTGCACAAACTAAAGTTCCAAAACCTATGGCCTTAAAAACTGATGGTTTTATGCCCAACTCAAAATACTTAGTTTCTGTGGCTCCTGATTTGCATTTTCCTAATATCAAAAGATTTTTTTCTCTTTTAAAATTGAAACAAAATGCTTTTCCACTGGAATGAGACGCCTCTTGAGAAGACAATAAAATTGGAAATAGCAAGTCATGGTATAAGTATTGCAAGGACAAACATAAGCATAGAGTTGTATGATATTTCTTAATTGAAGGAATTTACAGTTGGTTCAATCTTTCAACCAGAATCTCTGAGCCAAAACTCTAAGGAATTTCAGAAGACATGGTAGAATTACTGCATTTTGAGTTCTTTGAAGAATCTTTTAAGACTGAGGAAAACACTTGTGTTTTCTAAGCCATGAGGTTCTAGATGTCAATTTAGCAGCTGTAAATAGTGCTTGAAGGAAAGCTACTAAATAATGGAAGTAAAAACCAGTCAGAATAGATAGGCCTGTTTGGTAGACATCTAATTATAAAAATTATGCAAGTATTTGGTGAGATTTATATTTGCATTAATTGTGTGTGAGTGATAGCAGCTGATCCAGCTAAGAACAAAAACAGCAGAGTAGCATTTTGTCATGGGGGTTTCATTCCTATGTTTCCAAAAGCATGAGAAATTTCCATCAAGTATTGGTTGCCACACTTTTTGTGTATCAGGTCCATGTCAACTTTAGGATTGTGGTGACGTTGGTCATCCCAGACAATAACAGAATCATCAGAAGACCTGTTGATTTTCATGTGTTGCAGCCACAATTTCCAAGGGCAATTACTGGGACAAAGAATGGAGGCAGTTAGGACTATGCTGGCACAGCCTCTCTGAAAAGTGCTTCTGCACACTGTTGTCCTGTATAAATGTTTTCACTCTGTTACAGAAAATTCAGCTCACAGTGAGTGCCACAGTCTGCTTCATACTACACCTGAGCTGCATCCAGCAAGTACACTTAAGTAGAATGCCAAATTACTCAATTTAGAAAACCCCAGAAATATGTGAAACGCTGCAAAAGTATAAGTTATCACTGTTATTACGAATATTGTAGTGTCACAATAGCATTGCTCTACAGAAGCAGTATCAGGTTGTCAGTGCAAACTCCATAAACGAGATTTAACATAGCAGTTAAAACACTCAGGGTGTAGGGCAATGTAAATTTCTCAACTGTAGAAATTTTTATTAGCTTCACCTAGAATTAGAAGAGCCTAAAATCTAAAATTTAATTGATAAAAAGTTAAGGAAAGCATTATTTTGTATTGCAATAATTATCAGTAGCAGTCCATTTTGAAAACTTTCTTAGTTACAATGAGCAAAAAATAAGAAGGAATCATCATGATCCCACTGAAGGCATTTCTGTAGCTCAGTGTCTATAATACTGATGAATTCAAAGTCACTGTAACAATTTTTTTCCATTTCTATTTGCCTATAGTAGAGGGAGAATGAGAAATCATTTGTAATGCAAGGTGTTTCCTCAGAATCTGAAAAGGCTGCCTGAGGACATAGGCTGACCCCAGCCTCTTTTCTTCTGGCCAAACACTGTTCAGGAAACACACAGCTGCACCTCAAGGTTTGAGGAGGTCTGCTTCCTAACATTCTTGACTGCAGCTATTACATATAATTATAAATATGATTTTATAGTTATAGAACTCTAGTATAATCAGAAAACTGTGTGGGGATATTTAAAATTATTACTTTATATATTTTGCATTGTGATAATGTGAAAATATTTCAATCCTGTTCAAACTCTGTTCTGACACACAGTATAGGAACTACATAGAGTAGACCTTTCAGGTCGTACTTTTTGTCATTTCTAATATAGGAAAAGCATTGCAAATGCATATGACCATCTCTTGATTTTTTCATTGTTTTGTACATAGAGCTAGCAGTTGTATCTACTGAAATTCTCAATCTTTATTTTACATTGTTTATCCAAGCTCTGTCAGTCTCCTAGAAACTGGGGGAGGGAATTCTGTTTACATGAATTTACAGCAGTAATTTGCAACACTGATTCACTTTGCTGTATTTTTATATCTGTGCTCTGTTAAGTGGTTGAGAGAAGTATTTTTCTTTTCTATATTTTTCCACTAATTTCTTGATTGGTATTTTTTTTGAGCTTTGAAACCAAAGTTATTTTGTGGATTGAAGTGCCTCTACAGGTCATATAAGTTCATTATTGACTTGCTTTTAAAAAAAATTTTGTTTGTGGTAGACTTTTCTATTTCTGTCTCTTGTGTTCCGGGACTCAGAGGAGCAGTGTGTCTTAGGGTGTGTGTAATAAGGAGGAGATTTAATAAAAGCAGAGTCTGTTTGCACAGGCACATGCAAGTGAGAGAGGTGGTACTTCGCAGAGCATGAGGGCTGATCAGTGAAGAAATGAGGTTGGGCTGGGAGAGGACGATGTGTGGGGTTTCTCCCACTTGATACGGACTAAAGTTTCAGCGGACCCTTAGTTACTCAAAGAGAAACAAAAATATGAGGGGGTTTTCAAAAATACCAACAAAGTGCATCTCTTCTTTTGACAAAAATAGCAATAGCTCATCAACAATGTGGTATTGGTTATCCTGGGATCAATGCCCAGATTCTGACTAAGCCTTGTTGGTTTCCCATGCTTTAATGTTATCCAGAAATACCTGTATGCATGCAGAATATTAAGTCATGTGTATTAGACCATCTTTCAGCTCTGACATTTGGCTAGCTGTATTAATAACATCTAGCAGAGGGTGCTGTTCTGTCAGAAGATTCTTTCCTCTGATGCCCCTAGCCCACTCACTGCATCACATTTACACAAAATAGGTAGAACACAAAGCTGTGGTTTTCACATTAGAAAGTGCTGGGTTTTCTTGCTGTTTATTAAGCATTAAAGCAGTGTGTGGATATGAAAATATGTGCGTTTTTCTTTCACAAGTAGCTTTGAGCATCCTTTAGCGTGAAAGACTCCTTTTCAGAAGTCAATTTTAAATTTCCTTTTGGAAAAAGAGAGAGGGAGAAAACTTCATTGCAAGCCGGCTGGAACTTACCCACCACCCCCTTTCTTTGGGGGGGTTTAGGACATTTCAGGTGGGAGTCACTATGCCTGTATCCTGCACAAAAATGTGAATAATGTAAGCAATAGTCC
This sequence comes from Ploceus nigricollis, assembly GCA_013399945.1. Classification (NCBI taxonomy): domain Eukaryota; kingdom Metazoa; phylum Chordata; class Aves; order Passeriformes; family Ploceidae; genus Ploceus; species Ploceus nigricollis. The sequence goes on along the minus strand of VXBC01002732.1, from coordinate 149,968 downwards.
CACATTAATGATGGTTGTGGACTGAGATCTTGATCTTGCTTTCCAAATTGTGGCATTTTATATGAAATTTGTAACTTCCCAATATTTACAGACAAATGAAAATCTGTGCAGTTTCTTATTTTTTTTTCCTGTTCATGGCACAAGAGTGAATCTAGGCTGCAATACTCACTACATGCTTTCTGAGGAAAACAAGTTGCCTAAGAATAAGTCTTGAGAAACAGTCCTTCATAGGAGAAATTGAGAAAGATACATGCTCATTTCTTTGTTTTATTCTCATGGTTACCCTTCTGAATTTGTATCTCACTGTGGGCTGGATTTTACAGGTTTCTTAGATACCTAGAAATGTACCTAGAAATGTGCCTGTCTCACACTGTGAAATTAAATTCATAAGGAAAGAACTTCAAAATGTGAAATCAGTCTTACTTTCCCATTTTTTCAGCTAGCTTTATGTCATATTTGACTTGAAATCGGAACATTCTTTTTTTGTTTTTCTTCGTACAAGAACCATTATATGAAAAAAGATGTTATGTCAGTAAATTATCTGTAATTTCTGAAAATAAGTGTGATTTTGACTGGAAGAAATGTGTGTTGGATTCCCTTCAGTCTTGCTTAGAAGCAAGGAAAGTGCCGGCTGGAAGTTACTCTTGCTGGAGAAGGCCACATAGCCTATGCATTTCATGTCCAGGAAATCTCAATAGCTTTAGCTTCAGTGAGCTATGCTCTGCCTCTTTCAGTACCTCTCCCTTTTGCTGTTCCATGTATCTGTGTGTTACCAATAAAGACAGAAACGAGCACTGCTGTGGTCCACATTCACTACCTGGGGAAGAAACAGCCACAACCAATCAATACCTTTTTTTAGCAGCTGGCTGCTTTACTTCCAGCATGGCAAGACATGGTCTCTGGAACTTCACTGTCAGTCAAGATGCCACTAGGGTCTGCATAAAGCTTTGATTGTCATTGGCTGCGAGATGTGGCTCTGACCTGGGAGGGCTTCCTACTGCAGCACATGAACACTTGTTCTCCAGCCTCCTGCCTGACTCTTGTAAACTCCTGTCTGACCTGTCTGTCATTTTAGACCCAGCTCTTGGTCATCTAGATCTTACCTTGCTAACCTGTATGGAAATTACCCCCATTGATGAAACTCCTGACTGGTCAGAAAAAAAAATCACCTTGCTTGATGATGGGGCAGATGCTCTAGTGCAGCTAATTATTGTAAGAGATGTTGAAAATACCAAATTAAGATCAAGTATACTCTCTAAATTTTTCACCGTCTCACTGATAAAGAAGTAGAGAGCCATGCAGTGGTTTAAGATTTACTTCAAAAGAGTTGTAAATGCAAGCTCATGATAGACTTCTGGAAATCATATGGCTTTCCATTCAGCTCTTAAAACACCCCCAAGAACTGTGTATTTTTGCAGAAGTCTCAATCACTGCTTGGATTCCCATTCAGCTCTTAAAACATCTCCAAGAACTGTATATTCTTTGCGGAAATCTCAACCACTGCTAATATCCCAGTATAAAATACCTTTCTAAACATGTCTAGTCTTCTTTCTGTATCTCTCATCATCTTGTGTTCAGGGCAGAGTCAGTTATTTATTATCCAGTCTTTGTTTTGCTCTAAGCCTTCTAAGAAACTGGAACAAGAAAACAATTTACCACTTCTTCACAAATCAAATTATTGGCAATGTTGGCAGTATGCGCTCAATGAAAGGTGTATTTGTGCTGAGAAAAAGTTTATATAATGCTCCCAAGTTATAAATGAAATCTCTTCTGGGAACTGATTTTCCCAATTCTGCCCTTATTTTTGTAGAGGGTCTGCTTTCTGATGTCCCACTGCTGCTTCATGTCACAGGTTAAGTTCAAGATCATTCCACACAGAGTTTCTTGTTTGCCTTTGTAGAAACAGTAAGTTTGCAAGAAGTTTCACTGCAGTCAAATCCTTCACTTCAGGAAGAGAAACCTTTAATAAATATAATGAAATATTTTGGGAATAACCATATTACTTGGAGTGAATAACCATTAGAAAACACAAATGCATGCCAAAAAATACCTGAAATACTGCAAAAAGTATGTTAATCAGATTTGCTCCAAGCCTAGGGGCCACAGTGCTCATGTCTTTTCTCTCTGGAGGCGGGGTGAGTATGATTATAATCCAGTCTAATCTCTATCATTGTCTCTGGGTAATAGAGCAAAACCCCTGTCCTGGGTGCCTGCGTAGCTGTAGCCATCCAGCTGAGTTTGCCATCTAAAAGACTCAAACGAAACCTGCACTGAAACCCTCTTACAGAGATAGTGGAGGTCTGCGAGGGATGAAGCCAGGCATGTAAGACCTGCATGTGTGCAGGTTGCTGAGCCCACAAAGATTGCGGAGCTTACAAAGCCTTTATTGCTCAAACTACTTTGCATAATAAAGTTATAGTTACAGTGGAGTATACATGCAGACTTGTTTTTTTTTGATTCCTAGAGAAAATAATTTGCAAGTTTAAATATAGTTTAGCTATCTAGTGTTCTGATTATAGATAAGGTAGCCTTTAATGAATAAAGTTTCAGAATAAAAGGGAGAGCCTTTACCAACATTGCTTCTTGGATGCACTCAAGACATTCTTCCTTAGAAGTGCAAAGGGGATTCCCCAGTTCTGGTACCTTGTACCCATTGTAGCTCAGCGCAAACTGGAAATGATCTTAAGTTACTCAAGTTTATATCCTCCTGCTCTCAAACCCCCCATGGAGTTAATTGACAAAAGCTGTAGTTGTCTGGTTTGTGTGTGTGAATCTTATTTTGACCCCCAGAATCAGTGGCTGAGGGTTCACAAGTCCACAAGTCTCTGCACAATTCTGAAGGTTTTGTTCTTTCCGAACTCTTGAACTCTTGAACTTACGTGCTGGTACTCAATTCATGTTTCTGAGAATACCACATCATTTCAGAGGCAGAGATAGAGGAGTTTATTGAATTATTTTTCCTTGATACATATTTCTCGTGGTGGGTTTATATTATGTTATTCTAAGGGAAGATTATATTCTCAGTGGGGCTTTATGTTTATAAACATGGAGTTTGTTCAAGTTCATTCAATCATATGCTACAAATAGAAGAGACTTTCTAACATTTATTTTTATTCTATCAGCAGAGGAAGAAGTGAAGCAGAAAGAAACCCCTTTCTTAAAAATGAACATTTCCTTGAGCAGTGTTTGTTCTGGTTATTTCTGCAAAAGCAGCATATGATATTACCCACATAATTGTCACTATTTTATTACTCTCCAAATAATTCTTTGCAATATAGTTTACATAGGTACTGTCAAATAGCTTCAAAATGTCTTTAGGTGATTGTTTTACAGTCATAGTTACAGGAAATAGAACATTAAAAGCTGGGGAAAATTTTGGAATTGTGTTAACTAAATCTATTTTTTTGTTTCCATAAAGTTTCAGACCCAGAGCTTACGTCTCTCAGACCTGCACAGAAAGTCTCAGTTATGGAGAGGGATAGTTAGTGTTACCTTAATAGAAGGTCGTGAACTTAAGGCGATGGATGCAAATGGGCTCAGCGATCCTTACGTGAAGTTTCGTTTGGGGCATCAGAAGTACAAGAGCAAGGTAATTTTAGGTGTAACCGAAAATTTTTTTTAAATGCTTTGTTCCTGTTTGGTGTTTTTAGCTTGTGTGACATTCAATGGTGATGAAGATTTATTGTTGTAATAATTACCTGTCAGAGCACTGGAGCTTTGTTTAAATGTTTCTTTTTGTTTCTTTATAAACAAAAGTAGTACTAGATGGGAAAATACATAGCACTGAAAAATGTGGGTTTGCAGGGGGACACACCTAATGCTCCATACAGGAACTGTGTTGGTTTTTATTTACTGTTAGGGGTCATTAATGGCAGGGAGGAGATGCAGAGTGATTCTGAGAAGGTCTTCCTGGCTCAATGCTGAGTGCCTCTTGGACCCTTTGCATTGTCTTATCCTCAAGCCATATCATGTTCATAAGCTCACTTTCCTTTTCATGTCCTTAACAACAAGTTTCATTAAAATTTTCTTCATGTATGAGCTTCATAGGAAGAGAGGAGGCAAATATTGTGAAGACTTGCTTGGCTTTTTTTTTTTTTTCTCTTGGTCCCTGCCATTTTGAAAATTGCTGTTTATGGCAGATGCTGGGACTGATGATGATGCACGTGACCTTCCTCTGTCTGTGGCCATTACAGTCACTGTGGTTTTCATGGCCAGATGAAGGTTAAATTGAGGAAGAGGGCAGGAACATTTACTTGTCATATTGTAGACCTCTGAGCCTGCATTAGGGCCTCTTAATCAGAAATTAGAAGAAATTAAATTTCATGCTTTTGTGAATTAAAAATTTTCATAATCCTTTCTAAATTTTCTTTTTCTCCAGTCCAGTAGGACAGGTGTTTGTAGGGAGTAGTGTTTGCTAAATAAGGAAGATCTTAGGGGTTTTCTGTTCTTGCTCAGGACAGTGAATACTGCTTTTGCATTATGGTAGAAAATTCGGAAATTTGGACTGAAATTATTAAGAAAGCTGCTTTCATCAGAGTTTCAAAGGAAAGGAAGTAAAATACAGTTTTGAAAGTGAACTAATTTTATTCCATAGAAAGTAAGCCATAGTATTATGTTTCTCCCAATACTATTGCAGCTGGGAAAAAAGGACATGACACAATTGTTTATTTAAGTACTTACAGTCACCATCTGTGTGTCGTTGCAGGTGCTTTGTTTACCTTTGGGCTCCAAAACATAACTTTATAGCTAACTGTCACTTCACAAAGGACATTATTTTTCTACAGAGAAATGGCTTCATTCCCAGGACAAATCCTTTGTTCAGGAGGCTTTTGAAGGTGACAAGTTGCAGGATTTTGGAAGTTGCTTGTACATCAGAGAGGCATGAGAGAACTGGCTAATAGTCTTTCCTAATTACCATTTTTAAATTCTCAGTGCTTGAGATATTGATACTGCAGACAGAAAAAGCTTCTTGAACAGACTTTAATGATCAAATTTACAATTTAAGAAAGTGTATGCCTACACAATGTAATGCAACTTTCTTTTTATTCTCCTTTTAGATTGTTCCAAAAACTTTGAATCCTCAGTGGAGGGAGCAGTTTGACTTTCATCTCTATGAAGAACGAGGTGGAATTATTGATATTACCGTGTGGGACAAAGATGTTGGCAAAAAGGATGATTTCATTGGCAGGTTTGTGCAATTTTAGCCTTCTTGGTCTGCCGGGAGGAGAGAAGGCCATGAGAGAGCATGATTAAAATGAGCCTTGCCATTGAAACTGTTTCTTATGACCATTTGTTCTTGGTTTCTTGTTTGGCTTTTTTTTTTTTAAGTTTGGGGAGGATTTTCTGCACTGTTCCAGTACAACATGCTGCATTGCTGTAATTCTTTACATTTTTGATGTAATATAATTTTTATTGACCAGTAGGTGGCAGCTTTTACCAATTGATAGACTGAGGTATTCAAAAATAAAAATCCCTTGTTTAGAGCAATTACCAAGGTGCAGGAGGTTCCATATAGCAACATGCAGCTTGGAGGAGAAATAACTCTTGACTTCATGCATAAGACCAAATTTATGTACCAGTCTTTTTGGTAAATGAAAATAGAGTTGGAAGACTACACACATCTTTTGGGACAAAGAATCATTCACCTAATTCATATTCAGGAAAAGTGATTCTGTCTGAGAGTTCAAGAAATAGCTTATATTTGTATGGCTATGCTCC
>VXBC01002732.1:110697-144244 GCA_013399945.1 Ploceus nigricollis | reverse complement strand
TATGCTCCATTTTACAGAATAGGAGGTGGCATTAACCGTTAGCTAATAGGGGAAAAAATGTCTTGTGCTTATAGCTACTACAAAGCAGGTGCTATTTGGAAAGCTCAGATATTTGTTTACTTCATATTTTCCTTGATATCCATGCAGTCATAATAATAGTGTTAATAATTAATAATTATTAATCCCATATATTTTGATTGTTTTTATTGGAGGTGCTTTCACTATCACTTTCACATATTATGGTACGATAAGTATCAATATTTTTCTGAAGTAATGTACTCATTTAGTCCTATGTCAACATGTTATATACCTTGGGAAATTATTCCAATTTTCTTTTTCGTTCTAACCTTCTTAGGAAAATCTGGCGAGATTCAAAGTTTTCTTGAGTGATTTTTCAGAGCATTGTTATCCAAGCACCACTTGCTGAAATCTTGCTGCTCTTGATTTTTTTGACCTCTCTGTTAGTGTACATATAATCCCTCTTCAATTTGTCCTTGCAGACATTCTCTCATTTCACCTTCTGTTGGTACCGTATGTCTGGTAATGTAACCTGCAAAAAAATTCTTCTCCAAGGAGATTTCCATGAAAAACTGTCATTTGTCAAGCTCAATCTGAATATGAAAATAGGTCTTAATATTCCCCCTCCCTGATATTCTTTTCCAGTCACTACAGATAAAAATCACCAACACCTGACAGCTCCACTTAATGCTGACCTCTCTTCCCCAGTTTCTCTTTTCAAGGCTGTCCCTAAAGCTGGAAATATTTTGATGCATACACTACAGACTTGCTCTGTGCATGTGTTATGGTAAGTGTGTATTAGTCTTTAAAAGCGCAACCGAGTCGTGCTCCATGACTAAGGCTCTGTGACTTCCAAGATACACATAATAAGTTGAATATCTTGATTCAGGATCCAGAAGAAGTGATAATGAGGCTGTGGGAGGGAAACAAAAGACTTCCTGGTAGCATTCTATCATTGCTCAAGAATGAAGGGTAATCCATTTCATCTTGCTGAGATCTTCCTGCTTGCTTGAATAATGTGCAAGCCGCAGCTGTAATGTTGTATAATATTTCTATTAAATGCAAATGAAAACAACTGTTTCTTGAAGATGTCCTGCCTGACAAAATATGCTTCAGGAGAGGGCATGCTAAACTGAAGAACTGACCAAACTGAGAAAATGTTTCCCAGGTGGAAGGTAGAAGAGAAAATTCCAGGATCTTCTGGAAAGTAACACAGAAAACATGTGTTTTTTCTGTGCTAAGCCCCATTACTTGCAAATGCTATTCCGAACCAGAATGCTCTAAACTCTCCCGGAATGATACCATGTCTCAGCTGCACTTTTGTGAAAGAAAAGAAGTGGGAAATCAAGAACATAGGCTTCTGTGGCCCTTGTCTATTATTGTGCTTGTTAGCCTGGACCATAGTAAGGGCAGGTGAAAGCTGGGAATGTGACATGGTAGCAGTGATGCAGGGGGTTGGTCTTGCAATCCATTTCTGAGGGCCGAAGAATACAGGAAAGATGTCCAAGAAGGCTGAGGACATGGAAGTGAGATTCTGGTTTTGGGGTAGCAAAGATGGAAGTGGAATGGATGGCTTGTAAGATCCGCCTGTAAGAGGGAAGAAGGTGTTAAGGAAGAGCGTGAGTGACGGCATGGCATCCTAGTTCAGAAAAGTGAAAGGAGATGTCTGTCACAGAAATAGCATACAACTCTGTCTTCATCTTGATGCCTAGGCATGTTCAATATGGCAGTGTCTGAAATAAAATGCTGACTGGTTGATTTCCATTCTTAACTCAGAGCATTTTGTTTATAAAATACATTTGAATTTTAATTGTGTTCATTCTCCATGAGAGTTTAAAGGTTGTAGCACCTTGTGAACTTCCATCTCAGAATATTCTAAAAAGCCCAAAACCTTAGAACCAATTCAGTGTTTATTTCAGTATTTCAAAAGCCTGGGGAAAGACCTCATACAAAAGCTTTGAGGAAAATGTATTTCCAATCATGTGCTGATTTGTATGAGAAAACACTATTCTTGACTAGAATTGAGCTGCATTTTACAAGAGATAAATTCTTCCATCCTTATGAATACAGTTTTTTAAAAAACAATCAACATTCCAGGACCAAAAAATAAGGTCTAGAAGTTCTTTTTATGGAAGGCAGCAGGTGCTAAAGCAACATGGGCCGCCTTCTTGCGTTTAAAGAAACATATAGACTTGCATAAGTGGCATTAGTTGTTGTGTCATCTGATAAGTAGAAATACGTAGTGTATATATTTTTCAGTGTGAATATATTTAGTATTTACGTTTTTGCTATGAGCAAATAGTTTGTGTACTATGTTGAGTCAATATGCTCCTGTGATTAAAAAAGTACTGGAGTAAGTTTATGTAGGTAATACTAAGATCAAAATGAAGGTGATTTTAATCATCATGTAATTATTTAGCTTTCTTATCATTTATGTTTTTGAAGGCAATTCTGACTGTCACCTTTACGATAATCAGTTAATAAATCCTCATGACTGTCACACCTATATGCATGGCACTAATCTGAACAAATGGGCTGCTGACAGGTGCAATAAATTGCCAAGAATGAGTGCTGTCAGAGAACAAGTTGTTTCTGTGAACATAGAGAATAAGTAAATCCTGTGTCATGCAATTTTATTCAGCTCAAGTTATTTGCAATCCAGTGCAGTGAGATTTATAGCGTTAGTAATTGTTATGAAAAATGCACATTTATCTTTAAAATGACATTGGCTTTTGCTTTTATTTTGTGCCAGAAAATTACTGGTGACTTCATCTATATCTACTTTCATAAGTATTTATAAATGCTATTGTCTTTTTTCCCATTTGATGCAAATTAAGAAAAAAAGACCTTGTATGTAGCAAATTCATTAAGACTGTGTATTAATTTTATCCATAGGAAAGTGGAATTTCCCATAATCTCACTAAATATTGACGCAAATATTCAGATTGATTTTGTGAGCATCCATACAATGGATGTTATGAAATACAAAAGTTAAAATACTGAAAATTACTTATTTAAGTTTATAATACCTAATCTGCTTGTCTGTTTACTTTTTTTTGTGGTAACACAACCACAGAGTGGTTTTCAGGTGTACATAAATATAAATGATATGCAAATATGATTCTCTGATTAGTCTGAAAGCATGGAATATGCTATCTATATTTAGAAATATAAATTTCTAAATTAAAGTGAGATTTTATTTTAAAAATACAAAATTATAAATTATTTGTGGTTTGGGGTTTTTCTTCCCCCACTGATGTTTTTGTAATTTTGCTGTGGGGGACTGAGCATTATCATAGAGAACTGAATTGTATATGAGTACTCCCAACATGCATGTAAAGCTGGGTGAAGGACACTAAACATGCTACTGTGTTTCTTCCCAGATCTTTTTCTAGAGGTGTTGTGGAGGCTGTGATTTATATTGAAGTATTGGCAATTTTCTGTTGCCCGGGAAGAAGGTTTTGAAAGTCCATGTTAATGTTAAAGTTGCAAAGTCTTGAAGTTTTCTCAAGTTTGCAAAACTCTGTAAACAAGATGGCTTCCTCTGGAAATAGAAATAGTACTTTATTAATCTGGTCTTTCAAAAATGTTTTTTGCATTGCAGTTTGAAAATTTGTTCATGTGGAACTTTGGAAAGATGTGTTATAGTAAAAATGTAAACATAATGGTCAGTATGCTTTTGTAATTTTGACTTGAACTGTGTACACATGTGAGTTACAGCAATTCTGTGGAAACACCGAAGAGCACACAACCAGTAGTCTGTGTGTATAATTGTTTGTTGATTATATGTGACGACTAAAGTTAAATTAATTGCAGACGCATTTCTAGATTAAAATTAAGATTATGCCTGAAACGTTAAAATCTAAAAATGCTACTGCCAGATCTGCCTTTGAAAAATCCTGTGATGTGCTGAGCCATCTCCAATTTCTGATTGTTGTCAAAAGGAGACAGATGTAATACTGCGTCTCAAAATTTGGCCTTTTGGTATTCCATACTCTATTTATTCCTATCTCATCACATCTTCACCCGACTAATGCAGAGTTAGTAGAGTTCTTTCTGTTCTGCTAGAAAGCCAAAAGAGTTTCCGTTTTTGCTCACAAATCTTCAGTAACTTTCTCTTACCAGATACTTTATTATTTACAACTCTTACTGACATTTATTAGTGTCATATTCTGACAAGAAGTTGATACCATTCTCCAACATATGCTGAGATAGAGGATGCTGCATGCAATCTGGGCTGTTTATGAATCCTTCTTCTGACCCTATGTCTTCTCATATATGGAAGTCTGCTTGAGGAGTGGCAAGATAAGAGGAAGGGAGAAGGAAATATGGAATGGCCAGTTTCAACATGAGGAGCATGACAGTGTGTAGAAAATGGTGAAGAGTGCAAATAGGGTTTTGTGACGATATATGAAAGGCACAGATAGGACCTGTGTGAAAGCTCTTGCAAAATTTCTTGGGTCAACTAGTGAGGAGAGAACTATATAGGGAAACATAATGTTTATCAAAACAATGGACTAATTTAGCAAATGAAAGTGTTAATTTTGCTGCAGAGAAATTACACCAGTAACAGAACTAACAGCCTATAGTATGTGGTTGTGCCATGGGGACAATCTAGGAAATATCACATTGGAAACTAATTGTAAGTAATTTCTGCCTGTGCAATATCAAAAGTAAATTTGTAATTTTATAGTGAAGAACTATGCTTAGGAAAAAGTTAATCTGTCATTTCAAAATCAATCAGCAGGTTATTGTAGCATGGACTGTATTTATTTTAGCAAGCAATAAACAGTAATTCTGTATTCAGGCATTGCTTGGTAACTGGTAAAATAGTATTTCATAGAGCTCTCATATTTCTGTTACCATGACTGACTTACCTCAAACTGCAGGGCTCTTTCCTGCCTTCCATGTGTTGCTACATGGCAACTGACAGCACTGTTCTTCAGGTCCTGCTGAGGTTTCCTCTCCCAGCTGCCCAGGGATCCTCTCCAGCTTCCCTGGCTAAGCCCACTCTTGTCCTTAGTCAGTGTCCTACTTAGCTGAGATTCTGTCTCCTACCCCTTTGGGAGCTTCTCTGATTTTCAATCTAACACCTCTATCAACCACTTACCACAAGCGTCATGTGGAGTCCATAATTTAATTTCTTTCTCATTATCTTTACAGTTAAAAATGTCACGCTCTGATTCTTCCAAGAAATTCACATTACTGCAGTCAACACTCAGTGTTTCTGAGATGTGTCATTTTCTGGTAGTGCTTTGCAAAATTTTCCCTCTTCTTTTGTTTCTTGGTTTTACTGGAACATTTTAATCTGCTCATAAAGGGTATGGAGTCTCACAAATTGTAGCAGTTCATGCCTTGCTGCTTCTGATGTGTGTCCAGCTCAGTTCTAATTGTGGAATCACACAGTTTCCTCTCCTTGGCATCCTTTGGAGCAGCATAGACCTGGATCACAGTGGAGTTAAAAATCTGTGTTCCCGAACAAGTCATGATGGTAATTAAGTTGCCTGGTTTGTAGCCAAGTGGTGCTTTTCTGTCCCTATCACTTAGGATTGTGCCAGTTCCTCTTTTATGTTTTATTTTGTCATGTGAGAAAACGATTCCACTATCTGCTGTCTCTCACTTGCCTGGCCACCTGGCTTTTAAGAGGCCTTCTATGTCATGTCGCTACCTTTGTAATTCATTCATTAGCAAGAATATTTCACCAGGGTGCCAACACAGTCTTACATTCCAGGTTCTGTTAGAACTAAAGAGGGGAGGTGATTTTTACCTGTTAGACATGCTGATAATAAAATACTACATATAGTTCTGCCTTCCACACTTTAAAAAGGATGCAGGAGAATTTCACTGGATCAGAAAAGTTACAAAAAGTCATTTGAGGGCTGTAGGAGATATGTTCCTAGGAAATGTATAGGGAGCTGAAGGTGTTTAGCATATCAAAAGGAAGATCAAGAAGAGATATGATTATAGTGTATGAGTTCCTTCACTAGAAGAAAACATGAAACACTAAAGGGTTTTTCAACTGGTAAGGAAAGGCATAAAAAGAACCAAAGGCCAGATATATTCAAATTAAAAATAAATCTGAAATATATTTCTAAAATTTTGTGTGATTAACACACTGAACACACTTTCAGACAAGTGGTAGATTCCCCTTGAACCTTCAAATCTTCCTCCATGGGAGCTGTACCCTGTTTTTGAGCAATTCATCTGTGATAACTTTGGTGCATGAGCTTGATGCACTTTGTCATTTTTCTCCCTTCTGATCTCTCAAGACCTGAAAATCCAGCTACACATGGTGCCTGGTAGTGTTCACATGCAGAACTGATAGGTGGGATACATGCCCCTCCACCTTTCTCCCAGCCAGCCAGGGAAATTGTTCCAGTGCTGTGTGCACTGAAGTGGCCATAACAGCATGGAAGATACAGAAAAACTCAAGCTGCACTAAAAACTACAGATACCTGCAATGTGATATATAGTCATGCTTGGAAATCTGTCTGTGGAGTTAACAGCAATATTTTTTCAGTAATTCTTCAGGCTGATCTCATTACAAGTGGAAAAAGTCTCTGCCTTTACCAGCAGCATGTAAATAATAATTCCTTAAGAAACAAGATGGTACAAAGTTACTATTTTCTCATGTTTCCAATGTGACAGCTGCTAGTCGTATGCAGCCTTCTCAAAATGTAATTTTTCATGGTCCTCAATTTGAGAATATGGGACAAAAATTTCTCATTCATTCTGCACCACCTTCTGGTAACATACAAGTTCACCTTCATCCTCAAAGCATCTTTGTTCTCCATGGAGACACAGTTGTAGGAAACAAATGTCTTTTTAGAGAACATCTTAACTGATATAAAAGTCAGCATTGCTAAAGCTTTAAAGCTTGGAATACTTGAATATAATTTCAGTAAAATATAAAGGGACATTGTCAGCCTGAGCTTTCCAAAGATATTTACATTTGGAAAACAGATATTTTCCAAACAGATGCTTATTTTTGGAAATATTTTGTTAGCTTCAGTCCTTCTAAAAAAATGTAGTGCAAAAAGGAGTTTTGTGGTTTTCCAGTTGGAGTCTGTCAAGATTATTCTAGGATAGGGTTAGTGTTTAGGTAATACCTTAATAAAACCAGACTTCCTTCATTTTTTCTTGGTCCCATAGAAAGATCTGATGAGGACAGAGGAGAATGAACAAAAAATATTCCCTTTTTTTTTTCTTTTTTTAGGATAATTTGGCATGAGATCAAACGAGTTGATTCTTTATCATAAAAAAATCAACTACTAATGGAAAAAATCGCAATTTTTCTTACAATGTCTGTGGATTGGAAAATCTTACCATTTTACTGAAGTGTATGTGTTGTAAATAGGCTCCCCTTGTGCTAGGTGGTCCTTGAGCCTCGGCAGTTTCAAGTCAGGCGCGTATAAGCTCCATCTCCTTCAAGACCTGGGCAGAGCACCTGGCATGGGATGAGAAATCTGCTTTCACCTGACCATGTGTTCATAAAGGTGCTCTTAAGCTGGACTTCTGTAAAGTACAAAGATGACAGTCCTTAATGGAATAACCCTATATTTTAATCAAATTTTCTGAGGGTACTTGAGAGAATAATTTTCCTTTAAAATGGTTAAGGCTTTTTACTGGAAAAAATTTTCCAGATCACTTCCTACCTTTGTATGATTTTAGGAAATAACAAGCTGGTGATGGCCTGTTCATGAAGATTTGTCAAGCAGGTGATAGATACATATTTCTCAGGTAATCTGTTCTAGATGTGGTGCTATTAGAAATATTTCATTCCTTTAGGAAAGGTGCACAGGTAAAAGCAAATTGCCAGTTGCTTCTTTCAGCCTAAATAAAAAAACTGGACTACTCATATAGTTAAAGTGTTGTAGCTTCAAGAACTGAAGAAATTAGATCTCATAGCCCTGATGTAGACCTCGTAATTTTACACTCATTTGTTTTTTTCTGATCGATATATGTGGGGTAGCTTTTGTTGCCTGTTTTAGCTTTTGTTGCCTATTTTTGAGTGTGAGGTGGATTATTTCTTCATTAGTATCATAATGACTTTCTGAGTATTTTACTGATTTTAAGAGAGTTTAGACTGGTTCTTTACATGTTTGTTGGTTGAAGACTCAATATTGTTGCTGAGTCCTATTTTTGAGGGGTATCTGTTTTGAAATAAATTATTGAAGAGTATTTAATACCTGTAGCAAAACTGTTACAGCTTTGAATGTTTAATTACAAAATTTATTGTCTTAAGGAGGGCTTTAAATTCCTCACTGCATCCTAAATAAGAATTTGACTGTTTATGTACATGTATGAAGCTTGTATTGACTATCAGCCTGCATTGATAGCAACAGCTTTATTTTTCCTTAAAATGGCTAATTTAATTTCTCACTCCCTATCATCCAAAGAGTTCAAAATAGAAGAAAAGCGTAAAGCTCAGAATGCTACATGAGTTAGAAATTTTTTTATTGTAAGATAATTGAACCTTGTATGAGCTTTGCACTAGTTACATGAACTGCACAACAGGCAGTAATGTCTCTGAAAAAACAAAAGACAGTTTTCCTGTAGTAAATCTGATCTGCCTGTGATAGCACAATGCTCATTTTATGAGGCTGCATTTATTCTCATAATTGGCTATTTCCCATCCTTAAATGGCCATATTTTCGTGTCTGCCACCTTTTTCTTAGTTTATTGGCCCTGCAGTGACCACATTGTCTTTGTCTTCAAAATCAATTGACATTTTATGAAGAGTTTGCTTGATGTTTAGTTTAGTGAATTAGTGGCATATACTACATGTACTTGTCACATTAAATAATCACTGTTGAAAGTAGAGTGTAGAGTGGCTAACCTATGCATAGAATATATACATTTACTTTATTTCAGTATTATTGGTTTTTTTATTTAGAGCAAAAAGTTGGTAAAACTCATTTTGGGATGCTATAAGTATTCCGAATAGTTCTTTTTCACAGAAATTCCTGTCCAATGCAAACTGGTATTACATTTCACACAGACATTGAATTTCAATACATGCTTGGAGCTGCAATCTAGGAAAGTTGAAACTTGTGCATTGTAAAAATTAAAGTATTAAAACATTTAAGCTGTGCACAGACTAATTGAGGCTAACATATTATTGTTTTATTTAGAAGGTTTTAGTCAGCTCTTGGGTAGCAAAGATACTCCCTTCCTTCCTTTACCTTAAATTTCTAAAGCTGTTGCAAAGCTGTTTCTGCTGTCTGGCACGTATGGAATCATTCTTTATTAGTTCAGTGTATGATACAGCCAGAGTTACTCAGAAAGGGAAGCAGAGTAGATTTGCTTCAGCCACTCTGCACACATTCTGCACAGTTATAGGTAGTCCCTGCTCATTACAGCCTGAGACGTTTTATTCTATATGGGGTTGTGGCGTCAGATTTTACCCTGGGTGCCAGCATGAGGATTTGACCAACACACAGCTTACTGCATGAGAGCTGAGCCTTTCAGGTGGTGTATAAGTTGAGTTTTTCTATGCTCAGTCATCTTTATGCCATCACAATTAAATCCATGTAGAATTCTATTTTTTAAGAAAGGGTTTTTACTGTTGTTTGGTGAAAACTGTTCACGTGAGAACTTACATTTTGCAACTATACAAGAGGTGTAATTAAAAGTAAAATATGCATCTGAGCTGTATTTTTAAAAATTTTCTTTGACTGCATTTGAGTAAGGAATATTAGCTAAACTTGTTTCTAGTGTCTTTATGTTCTTATTAATATTGATTTTTCACTTCAAAACTGTTTGTGTAGCTTTAAAAAAAAAGAAACAAAGGGCATGAGTTAAAGCTGAAGAAAAATTAAGAATTTTTTTTTCAGAAGCTGGGCGGGAGTTTCTGCTTACTTGGATTTTTTGTCCATTTGAATGCAAGTGAGCCAATGCGCTCTTGTTTGATGTGAGAAAAACCACAGGCTGATGGGGAATGTGTGTTTCTAGGTGCCAGATTGACCTGTCGACTCTGAGTAAAGAACAAACCCACAAGCTGGAGATGCCGCTAGAGGAGGGAGAGGGATACCTGGTGTTGCTGGTCACTCTCACAGCCTCAGCTGCAGTCACTATCTCTGACCTCTCCATCAACTCCCTGGAGGACCAGAAGGAGCGAGAGGAGATACTGAAGAGATATGTATGAAGTTCTCTTTTGTCCTTTGTTAGCAAAATATTGGCCTATATAAAAAATAACTCCAGTGAGGGGAAAATCTAAATATATCTCTTCTCTTCTAATCACACCTAGTCAATGACTATCATTTAAACTAGTTATTAATATACAAATAATAAATAGTTACAGCCGGAACAGGTAACATCAAGAAGGCTACAAATGCTCTTCATACAATAACATTATTTTTTACATGGTAATTAAAGTTTGATGAGGTGTCACATAATGAAGGTAATTCTACAGCCTTCGAGATGATTTTTACCAAGCACAGAGTGACTAAGGGATCATTCAGCAACTCAACTGTTTCTAGTGATTGTTTATGCTGAATAATTTGAGGTGCTAATGGTTTTCAACTTTTTTTTTTTATCATCTGTTAAAGGGCAAGAAAACTTATTTTTTGTCTTAATATTGGAGGCTGAAGCACATAAAAATAATTGTTTCAAACATTGTTTCTGTTTAAAAATATTCTGAAGCAGATTATTTTAATTTCCCAGAGTCCTTACATTACACAGATTCTTTGTAATTTTATCAAAGCAACAGAGAGGGGAGCTCTTACTCCAGCATTTGCTAATACCTAAATCACTAAAAGTAACTGTCTCACTACACATGAAAGAAAGAAAAAAATGCTGTTTCCACTTGCAATTACAAAGCTTTTATTGTACAATGCTGCCAGGTGTTTAGAAGGGCTTCTCTAGACACTCAGCCATTAAACCAACCTCTGACTATCAAAGAAGCTGCTTAATTTATTTTTAAGATTTTAAAATATTCCTATTCTATGATGGAAATCCTTTCAATAACTGAATTTAATAAAGATGTACCTTATCAGGCTGTGCAGATAACATGAAGTCCTAGTACTAATGCTGTACAATATTCTTCAAACAGATTAGCAGGATGTGTGCTTCAGCAAATTTATTCTGTCTATCTCCACTGAATCAGCTGTCTGCTAATGCTTGTACAACTCATACACCAATAGTGTTATCATAAACACAATTTAATAGAGGTGACTTAGTGAGGCTAAATATAATATTCCAAAATGAATTGAAGGCTAAGGTACTGTCCACCATCTCTGAAAAATAATTACAATTAAGAGAGTTACTGCACATTTTGGAATCCACCAAGACAGTCTGTGGTTGTCAAAATAGATGTCTATAAGTAGAATAATTTTTTGATGGATATGTTTTTGAGGTGCCATAGTTCCTGCTACCAACAGCAACAATAACATATTTCTTTAGCTTATTCTGTGTGATGAGATGGCAGACAAGTGATACTGATGGTTTTGATTATTTCAGTAGCAGTATAGAAACACGTTGAGACTGTACTGTTAATCATTTTTCCTAAATCCTCAATTTTTTGTCCCTAGTGTAAAGCATAATTATGTGGCATAAGATTGATCTGGTTTATTCCTGTTTCTTGTAAATACAAGGATATGTTCATATATTTACATTGGTGTATGCATTCGAAAACATTTAAATTTTAGAAAGATGTTCATATCGCAGAGGTATGAATTTTTCATTATGTGTTTCTGAAAATTGTGGCATTTACATACTTTTTTGATAAATTCTACTGTTTTTATTAAAATTACCAGCAGAAGAAAGAAATTACCAGGACTAACTTAATTCAAGTAGCTTATTTTCACTGATGTTCAATTTGACTTCGGTATTCATACCTGAGCTTCAGAGCTAATACAAAGACAACATGTGTAATTAGCAAGATGTAGAATTCTCTGTTGAGTGGCTGTTTTTTTGGATTTATTTCCTCTTAAAAAAATCTAGCTTCCATTTGAGAAATGTATTTTGCACCCTTACTACAGCCAAAAACAGTTAATGAGCTGACCTTGCTATCAGATCAAATAGCCTTAGAAAATGACTCTATTACTGTCACTTAACTATTTGTAGCTGAACATCAGAGCCTTACAAATTAAATAGGCATTACTGTTTGAACCATTATTTTACCACGAATGTCTGAAAAGATTAATTCCTTTTGGGGTGAGGAGGGGGGCACATTAATGGGTACAGACCAAGAGAGATTGTATGACCTTTTCAGAACCGGTGTGCTGAACTCATGGTCCCCCTTGTCACAGTTTAAAAACCAGAGGAGCTAGTTTAGAGAAGTTGTTAGCATTCCATTTTTATTATGACATTTCACAGTCATCCGATTTAATGTCCCTTGACCAGATTGTCCACTGTGAGACGATGGGCTTGAAATGTTATTTAGAGCATTGATAAAAGGTGAGCAGTTCTAAGATGACAGCGAGTCATGAGGCTGGTGGTGTGACATTAATTTTCTCCATAACAGAGATGGAATAAGACGTCATGGTGACAAGCTGTCAATCAGTACTAGCCCCTCAGTGTATCTCAATGCCATGGGATGGGGTATTGCTTCTCCCATAATAGAGCTGAACTGAGATGCTCTTCCTGACAGCTGCTGCAGCCATACAGAAAATATATTATACAGCCTTTCATTAAAAAAATAAAGAAGACTCATCTCCAGAGCATTTCAATCTTTTCCCATCTATTGAGGGCTGAAAAGATTCCCAGCAAATCACAGATTCCTCTGCTATGGAAATTCTAGGCTTCAGAAACTATGCGGATTTTTGATACCTTCAACAACAATCACAAATAAGAAGGCAGAATATCGTCTGATAAATCATTACTTAAAGTTATGTGTTTAAAGTAATGTGTTGAAGTAATTTGCTTCTCCAAGAGCCTCTGTTGTGGCATTGTATTAATTTTCATCAGTCTCCCCAGTCAGTATGTGCGGTAAATTAATCTAAGCCAGCTACTTTCTGGAAATAAAAGTTCAGAAATTCTGTGAGATTCTAACAAAGGTGGCAAAACGAAATACAGCACTGGCACCCTTTTGAAGAGTGAGCTAACCAGGATGAAATTTGGAAAAAGGGGATTGTATGGCATCATAGGAAGCAAGTGCCATTGCTTGTATTACTTTGTATTTGGTTTTTGCTTTGTTTTATTTCTACAGCTTGGTGTTTATTTTGGTTGTTGGGAAACTTGGGTAGAATGTGGAAACATTTTTCTAAGTGCTGTAATTTTCATCATGTATATTACTGCAGAATTATCTCTGTTCTGGTACTAGTTCTGATAAAAAGCTTCCAAACCCTGATCATCATTGTAATAAATGTGGGGTGCAGAGATGCTTTTGAATTATACCAGTGCTATCTGTAATACCTTCTCTGCTACCCTCAGCTTGTAAGCACATAAGCAAGGGGTTTAGTGTGTGCTGATTAAAGTTGACCACCAGTATTTCAAAGTCATATTTATGATGATTATCTTATTAAAATTGGTAAAAATTTATTCACTGTTACTCCATTATAGCACAATGAGTGTATGTAACATATGGGCTACTACACTGAATTAGATTTTAAGTTCAGTGTAGCAAGGTCAAATCTTCACTGTAAACAGTAAATGGTCAGCTGGGGTTTGTGAAATTAGTATCAGTGTGATTTAACTGTTAGAACTGTCTTATTAATTAGAAAGACAGGGATGCGTATTGTATGTCTAACATCTTAATGGGTAGATTTTCTGTGCAAAAGCATAATGTTTTCGCAAGCTGACATTTAATATTTCATTTAAGCAGCATCTGTGGTTTTTAGATTCAGTGATGTAATTTATTCTCGTTTCCCGTAACAGTAAATTTTGCTTTTGTAATAAATTAAGGAATTGTTAATTTGATGTTTTCCCTGATGCTTGCTTTTTGTAGAAATCTGGACATTGTCATAGGCAGTGGAAAAAGTTTCACCACATTAAAATTTTAGAGAGGACCATAGGCATTAAATACATTAGTCCGGATTTTAAAATATTTCAAAATAAAGGTATGGGCTAGTATTTATGAACAAAACTTACATTCAGTGTTTTATCATTTAAAACTCTGCAAATTTTAAATAATAATAAAAGCTAGAGTTTGAGAATTGTAGCATGTCACACCTAATTAGTGCAATACTCCCAGTTTGTTAGTTTTAGTTACTTGAAAAAAGAGCAGCAGTGGAGCATGGTTTTTAATAAGCTTTCTAAATCTGTGTTGGATGAATAAATGCAAGTGCAAGTGTTTTTTCTTCCTCTTCTTAATACATGTAGATATTGAAGAAATTTATGCTAAAAAATATAATGATTTGTGTTAAGAGCTTTCTGCCATGGAATTGAAACATATTTTAATTATTTTTTTATCCTTTCTGCATGTGATTATTATGACAGTTATTAAATAGTTGTTATTCTCTTTTGATTGCTTTTGCTGATGTTATTCACAAGCTTATTGTAGACGTATATGGTATATGCAAACTTGCATGTAATAGTCAACTACAAAAATCTATATTGGCCCTAGGTCACTGCTCAAGATCATACTGGAGCCATCAAAAGGAAAATATGAATGTAGTTCTTGCAAAATAATTCAGGGAGAGGAGTTTCATTTTTTGTGTTAATTTCTTAATATATTGCTATAATTTCAAATTCTGAAGTACAGTTATTCCCATAGTGTTAGGGGATTAATTCACTAGAATTTGTGTTACATTTAATCAATCATATTCTAACTCTTCCTTTGTAATTTTCATTGATAAGTTAAAGTTGCAAAATATAGGAATAAATGCAAATAAGTGCACATTCTTCAGCAAATAATATTTAAAAGTCTTGAGTATATAGGCAGAATTACAGTAACTTATATCTGGGCGAAGGAGGAGAGTATTAATATTTGTTTTGGTTTGTCTCTTTTGCAATCCAGAATTATTTTTCTTTTTTTTATTTTTTAGAGTCCAATGATGATGTTCCATAACATCAGCGATGTGGGATTTCTTCAGGTGAAGGTCATCAGGGCAGAAGCATTGATGGCAGCTGATGTCACAGGCAAGGATTCATTTAGTTTCTGTGACACTGAATACCGTAGTAAGATTTGGTGTTTTTAGAACCAGGGGAAAAAATGCTTAAAACAAAAGTTCATCTACAGGTTATGCTCTGTTTGTGCACTTCCGCCTTCTGCTCATTAACAAAAAAATCTAAACAGAAACAAAAGTTTTTTAAATAAGGCAGCAAGTCATTCTAATGCTAGCAGAGCCCTATGTAGATTATTTCTGATAAAGGTGAAATACACATTTTTCTCCATCAGACATCGTATAAAATTGCATAGAAGAAAGTTCTTTTATTTTAGTAGATGAAACCATACAAAATTATCAACATTAAATTCCAATGTACAAGTCAAATAAAGGGTTCCAGGCTTAGATCCTACTTTAAAATTGTTGCCAAAAGAGCCACTTGATATCTGTCAGATATTTAGCAAGGCTGCTGTCAGTTTCAGACATTTCAACTGAATGCAATTTGCTGTAGCTACTGCTTATCTTTATAAGATAAGGGAAATAAGATTTTTTTTTTAAATTTCTATTTTATGTTATAAGTTGAATGGTTAATTTGACATGTTGCTTTGCAAAATAAAGAAAAAGTATTTCAGCCATACTGACCATATTTCCCCAGAAATGTCCAAGTTATCTCCTCTAGATACAATCACTTTCATACCACATGAGTTGAATGGAGCAAAATGAGCTGCATCTGTGTCAGAAAGTAGCCATCTCTGCTTTAAAATAATAATGAAAATTTTTAAAAATGGGAAGAAATAAAAGGAAACTAGAATAAATTTCTGTTAAAGGAACAGATATAGAGCAACTTACTCAATTTTTAGTAGTTTTGTGATAATTAACATGACTACCAATATTTCAAACAAGGTAATAATGCAAACATTTTATCAGTGCAAACATTGATCATCCAGTTTGTGGCACACAAAATAGCAGATTCTATTTTTGGTGAGGTTGTAGAAATGCTTCTAAAGATCCCTCAGTCTGGTTTGACCTTATAATCCAATGTTTTCTGAACAGAGAGAGAGATTAAGTTACTCAGGGCAAATGGGATAATTCAGTCCCTGACCTCGTTCAGTCTTCAGCTTTTCCAAATCAACATGTTAT
Organism: Ploceus nigricollis; assembly: GCA_013399945.1. NCBI lineage: Eukaryota > Metazoa > Chordata > Aves > Passeriformes > Ploceidae > Ploceus > Ploceus nigricollis. The sequence goes on along the minus strand of VXBC01002732.1, from coordinate 128,099 downwards.
TTGTGCTGGTTGAACAATATTTTTTGGAAATGTATTTGATTCAATTAAAGATGTATAGAGCTACCAAAAATTTTCAGACATTGTATTTAGGATGCCAGACAGGAAGATGGGGAAGAACACTCACTATCTTCCCTTGTTAGTAAGAAAAAGCGTTGATACAGCAGATGTATTTTGTAAGATGGCTGCACATTCCAGATGTGACAGAAATCTTGTATATTCTGGACAAAAGTAACTGGGAATTTTGGAAAGAGGAAGTAGTTTTATTATCTACTGTTTTAGTTTATAGCTATTTTTAGTAACTTGTAGTACAGGTCATTCATTTAAAATTAAACTTTGAATAGTAGTAGTGAGAAAAAAAGTAGGCGTTTGGTGATTGTCAATAAATCATGTTTGCAAAAATTGTATAAAAACTTGACCTACCTTTATTCAACTATGTAATTAGTGTGGAGAGTTCTGTCATAAGTGGTGTTGCTTACACCACTAAGGATTGCTTCTATGAGTAAAAGCTAAGGACTAGTTTGCTCATCTTACTGTAATGTGTTTTCAGAGTTAATCTTTTGCCCCTGAGTCTGAAAAGCAGCTGGAACAAATGTATAGTATCTGTGTGTTTTGCTCTGTTTCCTGTCTGTTAAACATATCCCATTTCCCTTCCAGGAATCTTTTCATGTGAAGTAATAAATCAAAATTTATTAATTTGAGCTGAGTAGATTTTTTAAATCCTTAATATTCCATTCTTAAACACAAGCACAGAAGGAAAAAGATTTCTGTAATCTTTTAAGTAGCCATCAATCGTGTTATGATTGCAAGGATTTTTTTCCCCTTTCAAAACATGAAATTTTTCCTTTGTCCCATGCATTGAGCAGCATTGTAATACTGTACTAACTCTGCGTGAATAAAGAGCAGTTGAGACTCCTGTTGAATGAATGAGTAAAAAGCACAAATTACTTTTTAATGAAACCCTCAATTCTACTCCTTTCCTCAGAAAGCTCATAGCCTCCCTCAGTGGAATGCTAGTAGGTCACTTTAATTAAGCCCTTAATAAACTGTTGATAGCCAAGGGCAGTTTTTTTTCTCCACTTTCAATAGCCTAATGTTGGATAGTGCACTTCAAATCCTTAAGGTTAGTACAGATTTTTTTTTAAAAAAGAGAGTGATTAAGGGTGGTGGTTCAGGTCTCAGCTTACAGCCCCCCTCACATGTACATGCAATGAATAATGTGCCAGGATGAGCTGAAATTTCAGTTAAGTTGTAGGCAGGGGAGCAAGTAGACATTACCAGTTTTGAAATGCTGTGCTGCTGGAACACACCATAAGTGGATATTAAAAATACCCCAGAAAAGTACAGTCAGACTTCTCACTCAACCCACTTGCCAGGAGATCTATGAGAGGAAGAACCACTGAGTGGTTGAGAGACTTTCCACCCGTGCTTGAAAGCTTAACTTGGTTTTTGCAAGAGCTGAAAAATAGGATATCTTTCAGGACCAGGGCCTTTGGGAAAATTATTGGGTCTGTGAGGCTGTTTCCCCCAGAAAAACAGTGTAGTTGCGTGATCAATACACAATTTTAGGGATTCCACCAATGCAAAATTATATTCTGTTGGAAATTGTGGTCACAGCAAATACACCTTTCTGGAAATTATTTATTATTTAGTATAAATTCTTTGAAAGTGTAATCTAATGAATGGGAAGATATTGAGAGTGAAGTTTAATTTTTCCTTCTCTGTCTGAGAAGAAACTTCCAATTGAGTCTTCCATTATGTTTTAGCTACTCAGTGTATGGCTTTTTTCTCCCTAAATTCTGAGTTAGAAAGAGTTGCATTCCCGTTTCCCTAAGTCTTTGCTTGCTCATGGTATCTCTGGCAGGTTTTCTCCAGGATTTGGCTGCTTGTAGAGCCCTGGCAGGAGAGATGCTGTGCCTGCAGTGACATCCTTTGATATGAAGAGATTTTCTGGTGGTTCAGTAAAACCTAAAGTATAATGGACTCATCATGACAGTTAGCTTCTGACATTATACACATCGGTTTCACCTAACCAATATATATCGCAGGTAGTAAAGCAATAAGCCCTTCACTGTGACACAGTTTAGGTTTAGGCAATAGTCAGATATATCTAATCCTTCTGCAGTGTAGTCAGATATAGGTGGTGGGCGGTTGTGGAAGGCTGCTGACTTTGCAAGGCAGTGTCTGCATCTCTTTTACTTGTGCAGATACATTGCTCCTTGTGTCATGAAATAAAATTCAAAATCTCTGCCTTATCATTGATAAAAAGTAAGCAGAGTGGGAAAAGATGTGCCACAGGTTTGATCAATTTCAGCAAAAGTGTTGTTCTTTTAAGGAATAATATTTAGGAACTCAGATTCATTAGCAAGAGCAAAACTCAAGCTCCGTAAGATAGCCTGTCTAGAAAATAGCTTGTTTTGTAGTCTTTGGGCTTTAATTAAGATGTGTTCAATTCTAGCCCCCTGGCTCTTTCTCCCCCTGCCCCCACCGTTCTTGCTGTGTCACAGACCAGCGATCAGAGGCTTTCAGATGGTCCAGCCCATGACTTTGACCTTCTGCGAGGTCTTGTGTTCCCTGGGGAACCGTTCAGCTCATGAGGTCTGATTTCACACTTCCAGGATGCCTTGGCTCTCATAACAATGACAGGGAGACAAAGCCCTTTAGAGTGGGCCGCATGGGGACTTGTTTAAATTGGAAACTAGAGAGGAGTCAAGGAACAAGGTTACAGGCTACAGAATAGTGCTTTTAATAAAGAGCTCACAGCTCTGGTTCAGCTCAAAGAGGGCTACCTCTGTACAATTAATTGAGACATTTATGTGGAGCATCTTAGGCCTCCACTTTCTCACAGAATTATGTGATAAATATCAACTAAGAGGCAAATTAAATGTGCATGAAATTAATTTTTAACACTTTGATTACTGTGTCTTTAGTCTTCATTAGAAGTAAATTTATTTATGTTTCTGTCCTCATTATTAATCAATTGTCTGTGTTTTTTCCAAGTACTGTGATTTCAGAACCTTATATATCAGAGAGATTTTACTAAAGAGCTCAGTGATATTTACGTTTGTTTTCAAAAGCTTTTCAGGCTTTTCCTCCTCTAAAGAAGAGAAACTAAGCATAGACAATGCATAGACAATTGTTTTCTTCCTTTTTGTTTTTTCAGTTTTATGTCTGGAATTCAGCCTCTGTTCTAAGAAAATTCCATGTTAAAATTTTGATTACAGTAGCTGAAAGTAGGATGAAGACACCAAGATGGCTCATTGTGCTAAATGTAAATGTCTTTTTTAAAATCTGCCCTGCTAAACTGTTCTAACATCACATGTGCAAAAATGGTCTTTGAAATGGTTCTTCAAATGCTAGGAAATGTCAAAGTGATGAACACAAACATTAAATTCACAAAGGTATGGAAACCCATGCGTGTAAAATTGAAGGAATAAATTTGGAGGCCCTTTGGAAATACGGTTCCAAAAGTAATTTGCTCTGTCAATTAGTGCAAACAGATTTCAATATACACTTGAACTATCTCCACAAAGTACAAAAATCAAGTAGGTGGGCAGAATTCTATGGTAGATAAAATATTTCATCAGGTCCTGTCATATAGGTCAGGAAGATATTTGGTCCAATACCACATACAGGAAAGGTACTGGGTTTTAAGTCCCAGTTCTAGCTAATAATAGAAAAAACAGGATTTAAAAAGCTATTTTTGAAAGATATTTTATTAAAAGATATTTTTTGTTAACCATAACGTTTATGATTATACATACAATGAAAGGATGACTTGTGATTAATTTTTTTTTTAAAGTATTCTGTGGAGATGAGTTTAACTTGATTATGGCATTACACTGACTTGCCTTGTAAGATACCTCAAGCGTTCATGGTATCAGTGTGTTGCAACATGTTTGCATCATCATAGATAGAGTAGAATTATAATTCCCACTTTAAAGATGGAAAACTAAGAAAGGTTAACTGACTCAGCTAAGGCCAACAGAGCAAGTCCTTGTCAAAGGTGGCATTTCACTTGGGTTCTGTACTTAATCCATTAGATAAGGCAGCTTCTCATACTATTGAGCCATTCCTCCTCCTGGCCAAAGGTCAGACTGACTGTTCTGCTGCAAGCAGCTGGCTGGCAGGGAGCTTGGAACAACATTAGTGACATTAGTGTCTGCATGAGTGGCACTGCCTCCCAGAGTCATGAACTGGCTGTCTTGTCTTCTAAAAAAGTAAAGGCCTTTTTTCCTGTGGGGACTTAGATATGTAATGGATAGGCATGGCCAGAGGTAGGAGAGAATCATAATAGCCTATGAAATATTCAAACAATATTTTGGCTTTTATAGCCATGTTGGTTGAACTTCATGAAGTTATGGTTTGAGAACTTGACTTTTGAATGTAGAAATGCAATTGAAATTCCTTATTAAGTTTTTAAACTGTCCAAAGCATTTTTAGTTCAGTTTGGTAATGTAATGTCAATAATGCAAAATTCATATAATATTTAGTTTAGAATAAGGCTAGTGATTTGATGAAAATGGGTTCACGGACTAGCTAATGCTGAAATTGACTTTTTAATCAGTTTTTGTAACTTTATGGACTGTGAAATGGCAAAATTATGAAATTATTTGTTTCCCTGGAGGAATGCATGTTTTCCATAGCAATGGTAGAAGTATCTCTGAAGGACTAATGGATATCTAAACCAATGCTATCTGTTGGCCCTTGTGAGTTAATACTTCAGAAATGCAATAAGTTTTTCAGAGGACAACTAGATCTACCATGTGCTCTCTTGCTTGCATATACTCTGAAGGGCAGTTATATCAATGGTAATTCCTAGGAAAGGCCCATGGCAGCCTTAATTAAGAGAGTAAGAACCTTTCTGTAGTGACTGATGGTCTTTATGATTTTTCATTTTCATTCCTACAGGCTGGAATTTCAGTGACTGATGATAGAGAGGCATGTTATTACTGTACACAAGTGTTTTCTTCCTTTCTAAAACAGCTAATTATCCTACTATATAAAATATAAATGTTTTCATATTTTTGTTTACTAAAGTCTCCTGTTTTACAATATTAACTGGATAATGAGCAGATGACATGCAGTTTTCTGGAGACAGATGCATGTATTTAATGGATTTTTGTAATAAAAAAATTACAAATTTTAATTACAATTACCACTCTTGAACTCGTACAAATCATGGCAAGCAAGTTGTTCAAATTTAAGATTTGACAGCTTTTCACCAAAGAATAGTCATCTTTGTATACAAGGTGAGCTAGGAAGTGAGTGTGAAAGTGCAGTTATATTCAATTGAAGTCTCTGTTTGAAAGAACTACTATGTTCCAAAATTAATTTTTCTGGAAAACAGTTTGCCAAGAATCAAAAATTTATGTTGGTTCATTTTCACCTTGGGGACCATTGAAGGAAGGCCTATAAAATTGCCCAGAAATATAAGTTATATCATATTGCGGTTTGACAGTTCTAACACTCAGGTAAAGTTCATAATTAGACAAATAAAAGATCCTTACATCTTAATTGGTCACATGTTTTGCCATCTCTTGTGAATTTGAAATGGCACCCAATGGTTTGTTGTTCTAGCTGCCCCCTAGACTGGACAGTCAGCTCGCTTCCAGCCTGGAAGATGGGCTGTAGTGGTGTGTGTAAGACCAGCCCACCAGCAAATGACCATCATCATACAAGGGTTCACAAGTCACCTAATATGTTTGGTGCTTGCTTGTGAGTACCAGCATAGAGAGCCAGATGAAAGTCTTGTGGTGTTTGAACTGATGGAAAGGGCCTTTCTCAAACTTTTCCACTAAAAACACACAGGCTGTGTGGTGCTGTGGTTGCTTGAGAAGAAAATCCAGAAGCTGAAATTGTGTGGAGATTGAGGCTTTGTTGTTTTGAGTTTCTAAATATTTTGAGAAGCTGTTAAAGGTTGCTTCTATCAATCACTGTTTTGGTCTCTTTTCCATCATGAAAATGTGTATTTTCTATTTTCTTGCAGGACAAAAATGTTTGAGGTGCCAACTGACTTTGATTTGGTTGTGAAGGACTTCCTGGGCTTTGGGGGACTTTGAGTTTTAAAGAAAACAACAAGTAACACATCTCTAGTTCCTCATTGCTACCTCTTTTGGAGAGCTGGGGCTGATTTTAGGTTATGGGTGTACAGTTCATCCAGGGACATATGGTAGTTCTGAGAAATAAGGTAACAAGTAAAAGACTAATTTAAATTAATGTGTGCATGATGTGCAATGTGAGGGACAGAGTGCTGACTGAAGTAAAATAGTCTTCTTAGATCTAAGTAAGGTAATCTAAGTTTGTGCTCTGGTCTTGCACTGTCTAAAGACATAGCGTAGCACAAACAAGGATATCTGTCAAACTAGATACAACATGTGGCCTAAATTCAAAAGTTTCAAAGATAAAAATAAAGATAGAATTCAAAGCTTCAAAAGATAGGTAGCTCTTTAGGGTTTTTTTCAGTGGTGACATACATTACAAAGTAGAACTCCTAACGTTCATGCTCAGATCGTCGACTTCTGTAATGGGTAAAGCAGGAAAATGGGTGAGTGAGATCTGTCAAAAGAGAAGTTCCTTTTCCTTTCAATTATGCATATTATGTAACTTAGCAGTTTATTGCTGTAATTTCAGGAGCCCTTAGGACTGTACAAACAGAGACCAAAAAGCATGAGACATTACAGCAAAAGAATGGATAAATTATATTTGTTTAACTTTGTATTGAGGTTTTCTGCAGGTTTGATTTCAGTAAGTTGGAAGGTGTACTTTGTTTTCTCGCTACCTACTTCTATCATGAATTCCTGCAACCAGTGGTAAGGTGTGATAGCAGTTAGCCCCACTGTGGTCATGGGATACTCAAGATTTTCAGTGTTGGTGCTGCTGGGAGCATGCTTTTAATGTATGCCTTAGGCAGGTGGTGGTCATCTTATTCTTGTACAGCACTGACCATATGCTTCGGATTGTATTGAGAAGTTTGCTGTGGATGTCTGCCTGATCAATAGCTAAATGTCTCTAAAGTCACTGGAATAGTAGCTGGAGGTCTACAAAGAGTACAGAGCAGGGATTGCTAGTTGGAAGATCCTCAGTAGATACAGAGGGTTTGATAGAATTTCTTGATGTATGACAGGTTATATACAGTTATATACAACAGTTGTGGTTTAGTTTATAGTGAAAGGTGTTATGTTCATTACAATATAATATGGAATGATATAACTGAGCATAGGCAGCACAAGACTTATCAGAGGTTTTTATGTGTAACTTTTAGAAAGGCTAGAGGGAGAGCACACTCTTCTGAACATGTGTGGCTCTTTTCTAAAAAAATAAAGAAAACCATTTCTATATCTCTTGTTTGAAATAGCTAATCACATTAACTGACAGAAATTGTCTGAAGCTGCCTTTGTTAGAGTGTGCTGTGCTTAAGGTATTGGTTTTGAATATTATAGTGTTGTTGGATCTTTTGGGTCGTCCTAGAGACCAAGGAGACCTAAGGACATTTTTTACTATTTTAGTGCTCTCTTAAGGCTTTCATTGGGAATGATCCCATTATTTTGAACACTCTTGAAATGCAGCAGGTTGCCAAGGCTGTCAGTGAGAATTAAGATTGCAGTTACTCTTTCCAATAATGAAAACTTGAAAGATGACAGATAGATACGAATTTCACCAAGTCTGTCTTTCTGGATCACGTTCACTAATTTGGGTTAGTATCTTAATAATGTTTGCACATACCTTATGTTGAGCATATCAGCAATAAATGGTACCTTTCAGAGGCCCAGCTTGGTTATGAGTGTTTCAGCAAATGTAAGAAATGTCCATAGGCAATGGTGAAGGTGCATGGGGGAACTTTGTAACCAAGTAATTATGATAAAACCAACATTCCTTAGCAGAGATGTTCAAAACTGGGAAACTTCTCTTTGTCAGCCATGGTATTTGAACCTTGCCTTGAACCATGTCGTGATATTGCCTCTATTCAAATTTGTTTTTGTAGTATTTTCAAATGATAGGAGGAAGGAGATATGAAATGTTGACTATAAACGAGGGATTTTTTAGTTTCTGAAAATCATTTGTCTTTGGTTTGACTGATGAGCTCTGTAATTAATGTTACATATTATTGATTGATATCCATGTAAATCTGTAAGAAGAGTGATTGAAAAAGTGCATGCGAAGAGGCACAGAAAATAAAAAAATCTAGTAAATACCCTCTCTTTGTTAATAGAAAATGGCCTGTATATGCTGCAGTGTAATTTCCTGTGCCTGTATATGTTTAATAAGCTTAACTCACATTGTACCACCATATGCAAATATGATTGATAATACTTTAAAAAATGTGATATAGTAGTCCACTTGCTGTGCCGGTGCTGCTTAGTTATTTTAACTGTCTTCCGTGTGTTTCTTTTTCAAATACTGAAAGCTAAAGAACTCAAGTAATATAAATAGTTTAGATTTCCTATCAGCTTCTAGACTTGTGAAATAGAGGAACCTTGAGATGTGTGGTACATCCATTTCTGCTGACTAATGAATTGTATCATTTTTCAAGATAATGGGAAACATTCAGCAGAATGTGATTTTCTAGAGAAGGTAAACATCAATTAACTGTAATTCACAATGTGTTTAAAACAATTATTCTTTATCATTAAAGTTAATAATATGCACATGATATGCATATTAGCCCTTGGTGTAGTCAAAATCAATACTTCAGTTTGGGAGTTGTAGTCCCTGGACAGCTTTGTCTAAGTATTGATTTCATTGTCATTTGTATAAGGTATAAAGCAAATTATGTGCTTCCCTAATACCATTATCATAGCCCCACTAATGTAGCTACTGTAGCTATTCAGTTTATGGTTTCTAATAATGCATGAAAAAATAATACAGAGTTAATGAAGACATTGAGAAACACAATTGCCTAGTATGCTAGATTTAATTGTGGAAGGCCAATGCCAACAGTCAATATATTTTGAACAGTTTATTGCCCAAAGAAAGTCTGAAGAGAAGAGTGAGTCATGAGGTACTATGCAACTCAAGTGTTCATTTACATCAGACAAAGTTCCCCTGGGTCCAGGAAGAAGCAATTTGTTGTTCAGCTTTCTATTTACATGAAAATAATGTGTACACTTGTACTGTGCCAAAGGCAAAGGTTACTCCTTCCAGTTACTGGAGAAAATAAAAATATAAAAGCAGGATAGCGTGTCTCTGCTTTAGAGAGATTTATAGCAGTTGCCATTACTCACATAATTTGAAATTACGAGTTAAATAATTTAGTCCACAATGTGATTTCTTCACTTTATTGGCTCTTTATTGAAAGAGGTCTTCCCACCATGCCACTCATGTTTTCATTAGTGTTCTTCCCATCATAGCTGTTCTTTAGGTCTACCTCGCCACCCCTCCTTAATCTTCTAGGTAATTTCAGGATTGCCCTGAAATGCTGAAGATACCGATCCCACCACCTTTTGCTTTCTCCCACTTTGGAGAACTCCTTTTTCTGACAGCCAAGCTGTTCTTAAGTGTCAGATTCAGGTGTCTACTTTTCTTCTTGTCCTTTTGTCCTAGTTTAGGCCAAGGATTTGAGAGGGTAAAGCCTGGAGCCATGTGGGCCTGTCTAGGCTGTTATTCTATACACTCGCTGGTATCGGAAGTCAGGGAGCCTCTCTTCCAAGACGAAGAGGTCATGGCTTCTGGTGGAGGAAAATGGGCAGTGTAGAGGTTCAGCAACCATTTTCTCCCTTTCTGGGGGAGTGTGTGGTGAGTGGAGTGGTGGGTTGGTGCTGATCCCAGCTGGAGGATTTGTCTAACGTAGTTTTTTTCATTGTCTTGGTCTCGGGGAGAAAAAGTGCAGGTGTGGAAAGTTTGTGTGCCATTATCTTTCATTGTCTCAGGCTTGTGGGAAAAAACATGGTGGAGGGAGTGGTAGGGTGGCACCATGTGTGGAGGCAGTCTGTTGGACTTAGGGAGCATTTTGCACTAATCACCCTCTCTTATACATTGTTACTGTTTGCTTTGTTATCTCATTGCCCTTTCCAGTAAGTTGTTACCTCAACCCATAATTTCTGCCTTTAGTTTCTCTCACCTGAAAGAGGCGTTGGGGAAAAGGGGAGCAGCTTAACTTCCAGGTGGGCTTAAACCACAACACCTTTCCAAAATCAAACCTTAAAAGGGTTAGTGTGAGTTTCATGTTCCACCCCTAAACTTGCAGTTCTGATAGTTTTTCTTGCGCTTTCCTTAGTATCTAAGCACTGCTTGCCTGCAGTCTTTTCCTGTAAGCTGCCTATTTCATATTTAAGGACACACACAGACACACAGAGACACACAGACACGGACACAGACACAGACACAGACACAGACACACACACGCACACACACAGACACACAGACTTGCTTTGCCCATTACTTTTCTTTAAAGGAAAAAAAATATACCTCTATATCCATTTCCATTATCTTGCTTCAATTATCTACGTAATGCATTTTCAAAGCAGCAACTTCATACTTTCCCTTTCGGTGGCTTTCATGCTGAGGGACCTCTTTGTAAATATATCCAAAACTACTTTTTTGTGCTTTAATGTATAATAAAATATCAAGCATGTTTGCCTTTCTGCTGTGCTGAGACCACAGTCCATCATTCCAGCCCATACCATCTCATTCTTTAATTGTACTTGCCCACTTTGTCTTGTGTTAGGCTTTTATGAGGCTGTCGTCAAAATTCTTTGATTTTGGGGAGAGGATGTATACAGCATGAAATATAATACAGCATAATAGTCTTTGGATAATTTTCGTAGGTGCTATGTTATTACAAATAATACAGAATAATGCATTTCCTTCATACAAAATACTTTCATTATATTATCTTTAAAGTCAATGGGTCATTGGTACCATTAAAGTAAAGTTCTCTTAGCTGTCTCACAAGGGTGCTTGGCAACTTCTAGGAACANTTTTTTAAAGCAAAAGAGTTGTTCTTTTAGCAAAGAATGTTAATAGATTATGGAAATGAATAGCGTGTTATAAATATCTTGAATATAGTGCTGACCATTGCAGTGAAGCTCAGAAAATGAGAAATAACCCCCCAAACTTGTTTTTATTTAAAGCTTGCTCATCATGTGTTTTCTTAGTTCATAAAATTAATTCCAAATTTTCTCTTATAGGTAAAAGTGACCCATTTTGTGTAGTTGAATTGAACAATGACAGACTGCTGACGCATACTGTCTACAGGAACCTCAATCCAGAATGGAACAAAATCTTCACATTGTAGGTGTTTGAATTTAGGTGGGGGGAATGGATGGGCAGTGGGTTTTGGGTAGTTTTTTTGGAGATGAGGGTGTTGGAGAGGGAACAAAAGTACTTACTGGTAGTTCTAAGGAAGAATAGTGATGGCATACTGAAATTTCTTAACTAAACATCCAAATAAGTTTTGAAGATTAAAAACATGACAAAAATACAGAAGTGGTATAATTTTAAACATAAAAATGCCAGGACTGTTTCTTGGAAAGCATGTATGAGTAATGCTATGCACACCAGACTCCTGTTAGGTTCAGCAAGAGTTTCAAGGGTCAAATCCAGTGTGATGGATTTGCCCCTGAAGTTTTGAGCAGGGAGAAAAAAGATACTGTGAATATGATCTTTATTAAAATGTGGTTGTTAACTGTAAAAAACATAAGAGAACTACATAAAGTTTGAAATTCTACATGCATTTATATTTCTATGAATTATGATGACATACTTTCCCCTTCTTGTTTCCATTTACTAGCTGCCCTTCTCACAATACCGTCTAGTATCATACTAGTACAACCCAGCTGTTGGGTAAAATGCAGTCTAAAACAATTGACTGGGGAGTGATGTGATTGGTTCTTCTATCCTTGTGTTATTTTGAAGACAGTTAAAGGCTTTGACGAAATAGAAAAAAGGTCTTCCACAGACAAAATGTCGTTGTTGTTTGCCTTGCTAAATTGCCTTTTTTTTCTCCCTTCTCTCTATATGACTGTAATGTGACACCAATGAGTAGAAAAAGCTGATCACTGCTGCTAAAATCAGTAACAATCCTCTGCAAAAACAGTAGAAACTTTAGTTTTGTATACACTTACTTCACTTTATCGTACATGAAAATGCTATATTTTGCCCTTAATGTCAAAACTCAGTGTGATTTTAATTTTTGTTTTCCCCTCTAGATTTATCGTTCATATATTTAGCATTCACAGGTTTTCGTGACCTGCGGTGAGCTCTCAGAAATGAATTCAGAGCAAAAGAAAATAATCTCACAGTAGTTGTACTTTTCAACAGCTTATTATAGTAGTTCTCATTTCTGTATCTGCAAAACCATGCTAAATTGTTCATTAATATATTTTTAATTAGTTACCAACAGAGCAAATAACTAATTATCCTCTACTTCTCAACAGTGTTCTCTGCACAAGGTATTGCCTGGATTTGTAGAGGACAAAAGACTAATCAGAAATCGAACAGAAAACCTCTAAAGGCTTTCAAGGCCTTTCTTCTATGTACATTTACATTTATCCTCAGATTTCTTAATTAATTTTTGGGCTAGCAATCCCTCATCTGGAGGAGTGTATTTTACTGAACCTGAACTGCTTTGCTTGAATTTGTATTTCCTGGATCAGCCATTCAATCAAATATGAGTTCTCTCAAATAATTTTTTATTCAAATAAGGAATATGAATTTTTCACCCAAAAGTTTACATGTAGAGTGACATTTCCTGTGCATGGCAATGGAGTGTTTAATAGCTTGTGGTCTTTTTTCCTCAGTTGTACCTGAAAGATGCATTGTTCCATATTGTTTGTTCTTTATTTGCTGTAATTTGTTGAATATTTGTAATTAAACGAGAATTTCAGAAACAAAGAACTTGTTCTTAGTGCGAGGATATGCTTTTGTAGCTTGTAATTATTTCCATTTACAAACCTACAGGTTTCACTGTATTTGCAGTAAGAATTACCACAAGGGTAGTGGTGTTTAAGAGCAGCTTTTAAAAGCTCTCTGTCCTTCTGCTGGTGGCTGTAAATCCCCCAGTGCTACTCCTTGCAGGTCATGCAGTGCAAACCCCAGGCAGGAGATTTAAAGCAACATCCTTCAGAAAACTTGTGCTGGAAAAGCCTTGCAGAGACAAAGAGTCATAACTACAGCCCTTAGAAAGTATTTTGGTTATAAAAAGCCTTGCAGAGAGAGAGGGACAGAGTAATCATCGCAGCTCTTAGAAAGCATTTTGGTTATATGCAGAGATGTCTCATTCACTTAATCTCAGTTCTCCTCCACGGCTTGGAAAAACAGACGGGTATCTGTGTTAACCTTTTACAGTTTTGTCCTTGGTACCCACTGGTGTAAGTGACTTCTTCCTTCTGTGTGTACTTCTCTCTTTGTAGCAATATAAAGGACATCCACTCAGTGCTTGAAGTGACAGTTTATGACGAAGACCGTGATCGAAGTGCTGACTTTCTAGGCAAAGTTGCTATACCATTGCTGTCTGTAAGCTTCATTCACCTGACATACTGCTCTGAATTTTTCCCGCTGAAGGAGGGAAAGAGAAAAAAAAAAAAAAATTTGCAGCTCTGAGTCTGTCATTTCTCAACCAAGGTCTGTAATAAGAACACTAAAATTTTAACATACTCTATTCACGGCCATGTTGAATCCCATGATAGTTAATTTTTCCTGACAGACTTGGTCCTGGTAATGAACAGGTACTTGTCAGACTTGCCACAGTTGTTTTGGGTTCTCTGTCAGTTTCAGCAGCTGGGGGTCAGGGGTCACCGGGGGGGGTGTATTCAGCGGAGACCGCAAGACAGACGGCTGTCATGTCCTTTTCCTGCAGATTCAAAATGGTGAACAGAAAGCCTACGTCTTGAAAAACAAGCAGCTGACAGGGCCAACAAAGGGGGTCATCTATCTTGAAATAGATGTGATTTTTAATGCTGTAAGTCTTAACTTTGGGTTTTTTTGTACTGCTAAAGAGTTCAGTTTTATGAAAGCTTTTGTTCCTGATTTGTAGAGAATTTCTGTCATTCCTCATTTTCTCTAAGCCTTGATGTATACTACAGAATACTCTTCTGCCACTGCTTGGCACACCCACTCTTTTTGTTGCTGCTGCTGCTGCTATTGCTGCTAATGTACAGAGCAGCAACTCTTGTCGCTGTGTATGCTTATGTGTCCCAAGCTTGGCAGCCATGACTTTGAAACTTGGTAAATTTTGTGAATTGAAGCCTGTGTTACTAGTGAGGAGCAAGTAAAACTTGAAATATTGACATGCATTTTAATGCATAGGTGAAAGCCAGCATACGAACCTTAATGCCCAAAGAACAGAAGTACATTGAAGAGGAAGACAGACTGTCTAAACAGGTAAAGAGTAAGGAAACACTAATCCCTTCTAAAATCCTTAATATCAAGTGTGCACATTCAAATATCTGGTATCCTACTGCAGAGAATAAAGAGTAACATTTTCATTACATGTTTACAAAAGAATATGATAGGTTGAGAAGTCAGAAACGGAATACATGGGTTTAATGTGTCTCCTCTATAAATTGCTGCCTAATTTCCATCAAATACATGAATAAGAACACAGTTGAAACCATTAGGTTTCACACATATCAGATTATTGCACAGGTGCATGTAAAATAAGTCTTGCATAAATTTTTGCTGTTAACTTTGACCCAAAAGTTCTCCCTTTGTTGCAGGGTAAAGAGTCATCATTCTTTTAGCCAAATTTCAAGGAAGTTGCAAGGTTTGAATCAAAGGTGAAAGCAGACTGGAACTCTTTGGAATCCCAGGAATAGGAAATGTCTTGGCTCTTTTTTCTCTGGATATTTTTGCTATACACAATTTTAATGCTTTGGTAAAAAAGTATTTAAACACATATATTTTTCTGCACTCAAACTACTTTGGACTAATTTTTTCTTGTTCCACAAATGTTGTATCTTACATGGAGAGAATTTGTTGGACTACGGGAACAAGATTTTTGTTGTTTTCAGTGAAAAGTCAAAGGTCTCAGAACTTCTTTCTTTGTTTCTGAAAGCTTGTATACTTAAGCATGGTTTAAATTACCTGCTGGATGAATTTTATATCAGTTTATGATATAATTCATAAAACAAAACATTTCATAAGGCAAAATATTTCTTTATTTGCAATTTTGAGTAATACAGTTACTAAAGCTCAATTTTGCACTACTATTCCAGCAAAGAAGCAACAAAGCCTTTTATTCAAGATTAATTCTTCTTCCTACTTTCATAAATGAAAATGGCATTGTGACTTTTGCAGATGGCAGGAGGAGTGACCATTTTCTATACATCTCAGTGCACAAATCATTCACTGGTTTGTTCACTTTTTGTGGTGAAGTGTGTTGCCATTTTAGAGGATTTAAGTACATTTTCCTGAATCCAAACCTAGAGTTGTTATGTCTTACATATATGTAATTTGAAAGTATGTAGATTACTTCGGTAAATACTTAAAACAAAGCTTTCAAAATACATCACAGCAGACAAATTTGTTAAAAATGTTAAATGGTGCAGATATCTTAATTATATTAGAGCAGTAGTGTTGCGTGGTTTCAGGTTAGTGTCATGCAGCATCTTTTTATTAAAAATAGCCAACACTTGTTAAAGGCTTAATGAAACTGAAATCTAATTAACAAAATAATTTGTGAAATTTTGCACATGGCTTTTGAATGATGAACAATTTTTGTACCATCTAGAATTAAATTCAACAAATACCAATTGACACAATTAGCAAATTCTTTCTCTTCCAGGTCTCAGATTTTAAACTAACTTGCTCAGTTTGTGAGCTAGAGAGCTTAATATTTTCTCTGCCTTTCACCCAAATTGAGAATGACAGTATTGTTAGCATGAGCCTCTCCTGAAACTTTTTGGGGTTTTGAAATATTTTCAATCTTTCATCTTTTTAACAGCTACTGTTAAGAAACTTCATCCGGATGAAACATTGTATCATGGCACTCGTTACTGCTGTCTGCTATATTAGCAGTTGTTTTGAGTGGGATTCTCCACCAAGAAGTCTAGCTGCTTTTTTGGTATGATCTTCTTTGTACTATTTTTAATCATCCCAGTGTGTTTGTGTTCTAGACTGAGAGACAATACTATGTAGATGGGTGGTTTCTTTTTAATTTATTTAAAAGTTTGTATTAAAGTGATATCATAAGTCACATTTTTTCAGTTTTTAAGAAAAGTAATTAAGTTTAAAATGTCACACAAACAATACAGAGTGGTTTTTAAAAATTTATAATTTTATATTTATAATAAAAAAAGTAATTGATTATATAAATTGCAAGCAGGTGATCCAAATCAAAATATAGTCAGTGAACTATGAATAATATATTTTAAGCTTCTCACAAATTATGTCCATTAAATTTTGTTTGGTGCCCTTGCATATTGAATAATGACTCTCAAAGTATTTTTGATTAATAATTATTCAAAGGTGGTGTTCCTAGATTAAAAAAATCCACCAAAATAAAACAAACCCAGCTTTAAAACCATAAATGCAAACGAACTAGTACCTTTTAGGCAGCCAGCTCTGGCCATAGTTTTTAGTGAATGGTTTTAAGTGAATTTGTTTTTAGCTATTTAAACAAAATTGCTGTTTCTTCAGGAACATTATCTTTATTAGTATTAACCTTATTTTTCTGTTAAATTTTTAAAATTCCAAGCACAATTGTAGATTGCATTGTGTTACCTAGATAAATACCTCTTTATTTTTAAAATCATAAAAGCTACAAACAAGACCATTATTTTTTCATTAAAGAGTAGAAATGTATGCATGGTCATACTTTCTAGAAATCTGGAATTTCTACGTTTTTTAAATTGGCTGAGAGGTACTGAGATTAGTAGCTTCTCCACTATGATTATGAACAGAGAAGGGTTTTGGTATAACTTTGAATAATTATAGATATCGTCTGGTGACAGTACTTTTTACTTGGGTGCCTGAAGGTCAGGTGCCTCAAACTTGGAGGAATCAAACCAGGCATTGGTAGCTGGCTGTGCAGTAAAATGGAGTAGTTGGGTCTGTCACTAAGTCACACTGTTTTGCAGAAAGTTTCTCCTAGCAGGGCTTCATTTTTACTGTGTTGCTTGTTAAACCCTTGGCTGCCATGTTCATTGGGAGTACAGGAGATACATGTGTTATGCAAAGAGCTAGGGGGTTGTACTTATACTGATGTCTGTAGTAATGGCACTGTGTGCAAAGATAACATATGCTTGCTACTGTTTGCTGTAGAAAGGCGATCTATCATTTCAGTTAAAAGTTATCAACATTTCATAGGAAAATGCAGGTTTCAACATAAAACTCAAATGTTCATATTACTGTTACTGCTTCAGTTAGTAAGTATTCATCACTCTAAGTCAGATTTTAATATGGATATGGAACACTCAGCTGTTGCTAGTGGAAGAAAGGAAAATGGAAAGACATCCTATTCTTTG
>VXBC01002732.1:99449-109714 GCA_013399945.1 Ploceus nigricollis | reverse complement strand
ATAAGCACATCACCTTCACTGGGGATTTTGTCTGAATAACTGAGAGTTTTCATTCCATTTCTTTTTCTTAAGCTTTGGTAATTCACAGCAGAAGAAAAATTTTATATATATATATAACTGTCACACTGATATAACTGTGATCTATTAATAGCTGTTATTTTTCAGATACTTAAAGATATTAATAAATAGCTCATGACCCAGAGGTTGATCTGGCTACCAAATGACTTTGTCTTAGAGCAATTAGAAAATTCTATATTCTCTCCTGCTTTTTTGTATTTATTTCCTGTTAAATAAAGGAAGAGCATAGCAACAATATTAAGTTAATATTTCAGTTCCAGAAATTATTAGATATCACATGTCTAGGCTGATCAAGAATGTGTTGTGTACTTATATTTATGCTTCTTAAGACCTAAATACATTGGGAAAAGCCAGAATATGTAGAGAGCATTTGCTATAAAATCACATATTTTTCTCTGTTTCAAACAGACCTTTGCAGTATTTAGCTGTTAATTTTTTAAATTATTATTTGGCAATTAATATGGTACATTTCAGGAGGAAGAACTTTAGTAAAGTATGCAAAAGTGGATGTTTTTTCTTCAGATTAATCCACTGTGGGCACTGAAATGTCTGCTAAGTTTGGCCTAATTTCCATCAGCTTCTTAACCAGACATTTGTGTTCTTATAGATGTCAGTGGGTGCAACATGAGGGGAAAAAGGTGTGTATTCTTTTTTTATGATACTAGCAATTCTCACTGTNCAGGCATTGGTAGCTGGCTGTGCAGTAAAATGGAGTAGTTGGGTCTGTCACTAAGTCACACTGTTTTGCAGAAAGTTTCTCCTAGCAGGGCTTCATTTTTACTGTGTTGCTTGTTAAACCCTTGGCTGCCATGTTCATTGGGAGTACAGGAGATACATGTGTTATGCAAAGAGCCAGGGGGTTGTACTTATACTGATGTCTGTAGTAATGGCACTGTGTGCAAAGATAACATATGCTTGCTACTGTTTGCTGTAGAAAGGCGATCTATCATTTCAGTTAAAAGTTATCAACATTTCATAGGAAAATGCAGGTTTCAACATAAAACTCAAATGTTCATATTACTGTTACTGCTTCAGTTAGTAAGTATTCATCACTCTAAGTCAGATTTTAATATGGATATGGAACACTCAGCTGTTGCTAGTGGAAGAAAGGAAAATGGAAAGACATCCTATTCTTTGGGCAGATTTTTTTTTCCCCCTTGTCAGACTGCTGTGGCCATGGAAGTAATGGTGTTGCTGTTAAACTCTAATTGTTTCTGTTCATAGAAAAAATCAGTGTCATAATAAGTAGTAGTAGTAGTATGTAAAACACAATTTAAGTAGGGAGGTCAATAATCAGTATATGTTATTATTATAATTACAGCATATTGCAATAGAAACATTTTCCTGGTTATATTTTTATAGATATGTTCATATTTTTCATACCTATCTATATAGAGAGACATATATATAAAAAATCTGATTTTCTTGGTTTTCTTAGAGTTTTTTTTGCTTATGTAGGTTTTGCAGTAAATTTTTATCATTATATCAGTGCTGTGATTGTACAGATGCATTCCAGTTCTGCATCCAAAATGCATCCTGTGCTTTTTGATCTGATGTTATCCTCTCCAAGGATCAAATCATTCCTCTGTCAGGCAAAAGAAGTCTTTGCTGGCCAAGTCAAATATATGTGAATTTTTATCATGATTATAAGCTTGGGTTTGGATGGTTTCTGGACTTTCATAGGCTGTTGAAATCTCGAGAGTGATCCACTTGCTTGTGTTATGATGAATTATACTTGCACTAAGGTTACATTTGAATTTAATAGAGTGTATAAAATAAATGGATGTATATGTTTCATTTTCTCTTCACTATTATACAAATTATATCTCCTTGGGAAGTTGTCTTCTAGAGGCTAGAAAATCTCACAGTGCAATGTCAGTTCCAGAAAGGAGATGAGAAACAGGCTGTTCTGGAGGTTTTCAGCTCTTTAGCCAGACTAATAAACACCATATGAGAACTAAAGCTTTAAACTAACCATTTCTTCTATCCCATTGGATTTGAAAATATACTGTGATGGGTGCATCCTGATACAGTGTTACAGTCATTTCACCTAGGTTGCATATATAAGGGTTGATTTTTTGTATCCCGTGTTCTGTGCATTGCAATTATGAATACTTTTTTACCATGTGCCTTTTCTTTCTGATGGGGTTATGGGGGACCAAAGGTGAAGAAAGTCTGGCAGAATAGCTCAGTTTTCAAAAATTTAGTTTCTAAGATAGATCAGGAAAGGAGAACTACCCTTGGAAACCTACAGAAAACTTTGATTAATATGTTAATTATAACAAGTTACAGTTACCTTCTTCATATACCTTGTGCACTCTTCACTGCAGTTCTTTTTAAAGTCATTCTCCTTGGAGTCACCAAGGCTAACAATGTTCATTGAAAGGGCTTGCTGATTTTTTACCTTCCTGAGCTTAGCTTACATTATTTGGGACATTTTAGGGACAGAAATGCTGTATGGAAGTTTCAGGATTGATTATTTCTAAAATCTGTCTGAAGGCATCAGCTCAATGTTGCCTGTGCTGTTCACAGACACACAGAAACTTCAAGTTACATTTTCAATGTTCTAGATTATGCATTTCCTCAATTAAACAATATTTTACCTGTTTCTATTAAACTTCATAAGCACATCACCTTCACTGGGGATTTTGTCTGAATAACTGAGAGTTTTCATTCCATTTCTTTTTCTTAAGCTTTGGTAATTCACAGCAGNTATAAAATCACATATTTTTCTCTGTTTCAAACAGACCTTTGCAGTATTTAGCTGTTAATTTTTTAAATTATTATTTGGCAATTAATATGGTACATTTCAGGAGGAAGAACTTTAGTAAAGTATGCAAAAGTGGATGTTTTTTCTTCAGATTAATCCACTGTGGGCACTGAAATGTCTGCTAAGTTTGGCCTAATTTCCATCAGCTTCTTAACCAGACATTTGTGTTCTTATAGATGTCAGTGGGTGCAACATGAGGGGAAAAAGGTGTGTATTCTTTTTTTATGATACTAGCAATTCTCACTGTAGTGAGCAAAAAAATAATTGGACAATGGGGCTATCAGTAAAAGAACACACTTCAGTGTGAGTCAATGAATTATTTTATGGGACAAACTTTAATCTTGAAATGGGATTGTAGATAATTTGTGCTACCATCTGTCCATTTGGAATTCTTTTAACCATTTCAGTCTTTATACAGTAAGTACTGCTGGGTTTAACATTAACATTTGATACACATTTAATTTCTGTACTGCTCTGTGGTCCTTAGGGAGCTTTGCTCTAGTGCTACAGGAGAGAGACAAAATATTGATCAGTTAACATTTCAGCGATGTATGTTGCAAAATTAATGAAAATGCCAGACAAAAATGTCAGAGTGCACAAAAAGTTAAAATTTAAATTTGATAGTTTAATGAAAAGTTTAAGATGCACATTATCAAGAATATCCCCTTGCCTTTAAAGTATTTTTCATAAATGACTAACTAAAGAGAATTTTTACTAAGAGTATTTTACTTAGAGGTACACTCAATGTGAACTATGAGGGAATATTTAATCTTCAAAGTGTTTGGTATCCAAAAATGGCCTCAGTAAGGTACTTAATTGCCTACTTGAAAATTTAACTGTTATGCATAAAATAAACGTATTTCATTCCTCACTTGGAAGCAGAGTGACCTCATGTGATGGACATACATGTTAGCCTCAAATTAAATCTTCTTATGAACATGTTCACCTATTCCTGTTCTCATTCTTTTCATTCATTCTATATGTGTACATGCATACACAGATAAGATACTTTTCTTTCTTTCTCAGCCTCTCAAATATGGATAAAATGACTCTCCCTGCATCCAAGTCATTTGTCAGGTCTAAGTCACCTTCACTTTGTCTTCTAACATTACAGAATTCATGTGTGAAAATAACATAATGGTGTCCCTAGCTTTTGATTAAATGTTAGTTCTCTTGCACATACACCTTTTAATTCTGGAGGTGTCACATTAATTAATTGAAAAGGAAACAGAATTTAAAAGAACTGGTTCCTAGAAGGATATGATACAGCAAAGCAATTTCGTCAATTTACTGAGTTTTTTCCCCAATAAAAAGGGAAACAATCACTACTGTGTATTTTGGAAGCAATGTCACTCAAAGACGAAACACAAAGGTTATTTTTCCAGAGAGATTTGATATGATACCATCAGGGGTTGGAATGCATTTGTCATAATTTATACATATTTTCCTTATTTTTTGACATTGTAATTGTAAGAGAATCAGAATTTCACATACATTAAAAAACTTGTAGATGTTCCCATCGCGGATACCATTATTGAGGATACAACCTTCAAATAGCTTTTTTTGCTAAGCCTGGGCGAAAGGTATCATCAAATTATCCTTGCCATCTCCTGTCTAGAATTTGAAATATAAATAAGTGCTGGTAAGGTAGTTGGAAAAGCTTTTCTTATCTCCCCAAAAAAGTCTTTCCAAAAATTGCTGTTGCTGTCAAACCTGCCTGTTCTCAAAAGAGAAATTTGCAGAGGTAAAGTGACGTGGCAATGGCAAGGCCAGGAACAAGATTAATTTTCTGATGCATGTTACACACATGTGTAAGAGTCTTTCAGCTTTTTGTCATCTGTATCCGCACCAACAGGTTAGAAAAATAAGTGGACCAGACTGCTGTGGGGTTTGGTGGGATTTTTTTCCCAAAGTAAAGCAGACAAAAAGAAAAGTGGTCTAAATTCTGTTTTCTCTCCTCCTAATTTTCTATATATCAGCAGAACTAATGTTGGACCTCTTCAAAATTACAGTGGAATTTAAGCTTTTTACAAAATTTAGCTATACTTTGTGTCAGGCTTTAGAAGGTGGAATAGGAAAGAAAAAAAATTGCAGAACTTGGTATATGGGACCAAAGAGATCCATTAGTTATTAATACTGAAAGAACATTCCAGCACCAGCTATGATTAAAAATGCACCTCTTAACTATAATAAATGAGTAATGATACTGTTGTGGAAAAACTGGTGTCATCAGTCTCCATCTTTTGTTTCACAAATTGTGTGTTTGCAAATCTGATACAAAGAAAGACTCAGGAATATTTGTATATGTAAAAGCCTCTTTTTTATTTTGTTTATAAAAAGTCACTTTCATTTTACTTTCTTCACAGAGTGACTGCATACTTGCTAAACCAGTTTAACAGTGAGATTTATTGCCCAAGCACAGACCTGTACCATTTTCAGTAATGTCGAGCATCCTGGATGCTGTCCAGCTACTGTCCCAGAAGAGTATGCATCTGTCTTAGGTTCTCTGTCATTTCTGCCATCACCATCCAGGTGATTGGGGTGCCCACCCGAGGGTGTCTAAAATGGCACTAGCTCTACCTTTAAGCACTTAATTGCTCCTTTAGGTGTTTATTTTACCTGCATATATATTTTAGTACCTAACTAGATGCTGTTCTGAGTTTCTTCATAATCTTAAGGCATTAAATCTGAAAAACACCTATGCTCTGCGGGGAATTACTTTCCTTATTTTGTGATTTATCAAACAGGAATAGACAGCAGCATAAAACATTGGTATCCCAAGTCTTAGACTTTTCCTTCAATATTATACCATTTTTCCCATGTATCCTCCTTAGGAAGCTGACAATATTCTGAAAGTATTTAACTACCAAATCTTTTCAAGCTATTATAGCTTGATACACCAAAAATTCTGATAGATGAAAATATGGCTGATGAAAAATTGTGGAAGTTGGCAAAAACTATTATTTACTCTCCTGTATTTAGGATTACCTAAAAAGTTCTAAAAGCAAGCTTAGATTTCCTGTTAAGGCAGTGATGTGACTAGAAATCTGGGCAGCCAATTAGTATGAGTTGCAGTCTTACTCTGTAGTATGTTTCTGATAACCCAAGGTATGTACAAGGCAGTCCCCCACTGCCTGGTGTTACTGGAAGAGTTGCAGAGTGAACCATTGGGCCCCCAGAAAGGACTTGCATTGCATCACCAATTCTCACTTGCACTGTCCTCTTCAGTGCATAAAACAGTACTGAATGAAAAACTTTGCACTTGAAGGAATTCAGACATCATTGACACTGCATTTGGATAATTACTAAGTAGCTTGGGTGGTCTGAGGTAGTTGTGTACCGTATCATCCTCAGGTGCCCTGAGGGGCTATTTCACAGTTATCTCAGAAGATCTTAGCCATTTAAACTTCCATGACTTAGATACTGCACATGACTAAGTTATATCTTTTTCGTCATCTTTTAATTATAAGTATTATGAGAACCAACTCATTATAAAGTCACGTTACAGAGTGTTTTACTTCCTTTTTATTTTAGTAGGAATGGGTATTATAAGGTTTATTTTGAAGTGAAAGAACTGTAGGACACACTGATTTCTGTGGGCCATTCAGTAGTTAAAATAACGTCATGTAATGGTTTTGCCAAAAGTTGCGGTGTAGTAACAAAAGAAGCAGATATGTTGTGTTTTGGTAAGAAAAGCTCAAATAAGGTAAATCAGACAGAGAAGCAATTATTTCAAATCTTTTGAAAATACAGTGTGCAAAAGGCTTAGAAAGGACAGAAATTAAATTCAGAAATTAAACTACCAGTTTCTTCCTATTGCTCCTCAAGGAATCTTCAGTGTACTTACCCCTGTAGAGTAATTGTTTCTTTAGTAGGTATGTAGCTAGTAGGTGATAAGTGTCTCAGTGGAAGAATTAAGGAAAAAACCAGTTCTTTTCAATGTGCTGGATTTTACTGGAGAGGAAACACTTTCGACCATTTTGTAACATTTCAAATATGCATAAGAAATATATTTCTATTGCTTATATTGTTTAACTCACAATTTTATAATTTCCGTTTTGGTAGCTGAATGGGAAATCCAAGCTGTTAACATAAAAAAAACCTTAGAGCATATGTTGTGTCTACTATTGCCACATAATGCTATATGACTAACAGTAATTGCTTTTATTGATGATGTAAGTAACGCCTTTAAAAAAAATCAACCCTAAGTAATAATTGCAAAACTTACATGTGAAGTTTTGTCTCATTTTCCTAAAGAGGGAGTGTCTGCTACACCTAGCTTTATCCTATGTTTTTAGCAAAAGAGAGATGCTGCATGCTTCCCATTCCATACATTTACAACAACCATAAATGTATGGTTTGGACCTGGAAAGTATTTGAAAGCTTGTTTTGTTCTTGTAAATCCCTGGTGGGTGGTGATGCTGTTTGTGGTGATGATGATACCCCACATGTGAGGTGGAGTTGCAACGCAAGAAGCTTTGTTTCCAGTGGAATTCCACTGACATAGGGAGGGAAGTCCTGTGAAAGTATTGGTCTTTTACAATTGTTTTTTGTCAGAGATAGGGAATTTTCCTTGTGACAGAGTGCGAAAAAGCCATAGCACTAGAAGTTGTCCCTTACTTGGAATAACAAGTCTGTGTACTGAGCAGATGGTTTTAATGTCAAGGGGACAAATCTCTGAAGGGCCCTGTTGCAGAAAAACACTTATGAAGTTTACAAAGGGTGGATATTTTTACTTTTCTTCTAAATTTTGTATGAGTTATACAGCAGTTTATTAACATAATTTTTATTGTATGGTTTCAGTCAAGGTTAATGAAGTTTCTACTCAGGTTGTTTCCCATCCCTGAAATATTAAGAAAACATTTTCCAAAAATGTGGCTTTCCTGAACTACTTTTCTATGTGCTTTTCTCCTATCCCTCCCAAGGCAGCACCTAAAGATCTTAGTGACAAGGGTGAATCATGCAGATTACTATCCAGACAGGATGTTTTCTTAAATGTCTCAGTTAAAGGCCAAATTTGTGGTTGCAGTTTTGTGAAGAAAATATTCTTGTAGCTTTACCTCACTGGTAAAGCCTGCATGTTTGCAACAGCCTACCTTGCACAGTAACTTCTTGTACTGGTCATGGCAATATAAAGAGGAGCAAAAACTGCCTCAAAGATTATTTTAGTTAGGTGTCAATGCAAGAAACAGTGTCATCTAGATAGTTTTTTAATGCATGGAACACTTAACAGTGTGGACAGAATGTTAAATTTTTACCGAGTGTCATGCTTAAGTGATTTAACTTCTGCAGGAAGAAAGTTGACCTTGAAGTAAAAAACCTGTAAATGTCATAACCATTTGTTTGACGAAAGCAGGTTTTTTTGTTCATTTTTTTTAGCTTATTTACTCTTAGAAAGAAACAAAGAAGATGTTTATACATGCAGTCTGTTTAATACTTTGTAATAAACAAGGTATAGTTTAAATTATACATGGCAATAAACAAGACATAATTTTAAAAGTATTGTTTATTTTGGGTTCAGTGGCAGATTGTATTTATTCCAGGGTAAGTATTAACACCAGTAGAAGTAACTAATGTTGTGACTGCAGTTGTTACTGAAGAGAAAAAAAATTAATAGCTGTAAGCCAAATGGCTGCAGCTGATGTTGAATAGACTTACAACTGTATGGCAGACCTGTGAGTTTGTACATCTCCATGAATAACATCTACACTATTACTGTTGCTCTGAAATTACAAGAAACCAACAGCTTTCCACGTGTACAAGTACTCTATGGAGAACCCACTGATCTTCAAAAATCAAAAAAATTTACATAATTTAGTCTTATTTATTTGGGATTGACCACTACTCTCACAGTGGTTATTAGCACTGCAGAGTTATCTGTTAAAACGGGTATTATGTAATTGGAACTACTGGTGTTTCCTTACATTTCTTCTCAGTTCTTAAGTGCTTGTGTCTGTTTAGCTGTTCTCGCTCTGTTTCTTCCTGGTGCTCATTTACAAGGCAGAGAAAAAACCTCTTCCTTATCTCAGACCAGAAGGCACAGGTGCATGCATTTGAATCTTTATTTTCCAATGACAAATCCTTCATTTTCCAGGAAAAGTGTGTTTTTAAAATTAAAACCAGCTAATTCCTTTGAAAATGGATAATCAATACTGTAAGGGATACCAATAATGTCTATTAAAGCGTGTTTTCCTTTAAAAAGAAAGACTCAGTAATTTTTGCTTCGTATACAGTGTTCTTGTTGCTCTTTTGTCTTGAAGAAGAAATAATACCAGCAGATAATGTATTCCTTTAACATGAGTTAAATTTTAAAACAGGTTTTTTAATATTTGCCACCATATTAATTATTACTTGCTTAAAGCACTGTTAGCAGAGGGATTCTGAGTTAATAAACACATCATAGCATTAGTATATAAAACACCGTATACTTTTCCCAAGACAATGATTACCAGCATAAGACCACATTAAGAACACTTAATGCTTGTTCCTTAAATGTGCTTGATTTTCATCTCTTGGAAATAGTATCATAATATTGCAGCAAGTAAACATGGAAATGTATTGGAGTGATTTATTTTACAAGTTAGTAGAGGTAACTAATGCCTTGTTTAAGCTTTGTATCTGTATTATATCACTCTCTTCAGAGCACTGCAGCTTCACATCAGCTGGAATAGGGATTTTAAGCCTGAATATTAAGCTTCTTTAACACAACTCCAGTGAAACACATTAAAAATAAGTTATTTCTTTATCACAGTCTATTAGCTGAAACATTTGGAAAATAACTGCAGTGTGCTGGTAGGTCTTTATAATGTAGTGTTTTCACAGTCAAGAATCGCTTTGACTGTGGTTTATGGAGTTTTAACATTTCTGCTTTGCTCCAAGTGTGCTTCAGATTTTTATTAGCTACTTTGACTTCATCAGTATGAGCAAGATACATCTCTATAAATTACTGGTTCACTGGAGCATGTTTTTTTGCTTCAGAGTTGAGAGCTCTGTCAGCCCCATCTGATAGATGGTGGGCCAGTCTGGAGTTACCTGCCAGAGCCTGGGCTGCCCACCCAGGTCAGGCACTCTTCTGCCTCTCCACTGCAGCACCTGCACACCTGCAAACTGAGACGTGCCCCATTCAGCCCTGCAAGAACAGCTCTATTGTTGCCTTTTCTGAGGGAAAATTATTCCAGTTCTACTTCTGAATTAAAAGCAAGGCTGTTATTACTCAAGGGATGTTAGGCCTCGCTGCTTTTTTGAGAAAACAAATTTGCTGTAACTTTAGCTGTAATTTAGTAGCACTTGAGTGCAAATAGAGGCTACATTGTATAGACTGCAAGGCAGAAAGTAAGGGTTTGTTAAAGCCATAAAATGGTTGGGTAACCATTGTATGTCCAAGAGGAGCCATATCAAAGCCATAGGTTAAGTAAAA
>VXBC01002732.1:71717-90486 GCA_013399945.1 Ploceus nigricollis | reverse complement strand
AGCCCCTACTGTAAAATATTCACCTATTTGAAAAACAGCACACAGATGGGCTTGGAAACATCAGAGATCTTACAGGTTACTACAAGTTCTTATGTGAAAGTCTTTTCTTATACCACTGTGTCTTGGTTTAAAAGAAAAATGTCTCCCAAGGAAGNTCTATCGGAGTGCTGAATTGCAGCGTAGCGAAGTCCCAGAGCCGAATACACAAAACTCCCGTAGTGACCACTCTGCTCTATGCCCAAACGGCAGGAAAGAAGGGAGCCCTAGCCCCTAGCTAAGTCTTGGGTCAGCCCCAACACCTCTCGCAGCATTATGCTGCAGTTCCCAAAAAAAACCCCAGCGGGAGAGCCTGCCCCCAGCCAAAATTGCCAGACCCCAAAAGGACTCCATTGGAATGCCAGAGGGTTACCTGGGGGGATTTGCAGCAGTGTGACATAAGCAACCTGCCAGACCTCTCCATACGTACACTTACTCTGCCACTCACCTTGCCACAGAGGCTTTACCCTCTTGGCCTGCTTAATGGGATGATGGCTGCTGGCTGTGGCTGCCCTTCTGGTTTGTATGGAGCCAAAATGGCTGTGACATTGTTGCACTGCTGTGTTACCCACCTTTCTCTCTGACTGCAGATGGTGCTGTTGGGGAGTGTCCCTGGCCTCTGCAGCAAGTATCTGGGCAGCATCCCTTCCCTCTGGGGCCGATTTTGGGGTAGCTACCCAAGGCAACTTCACCCTCTCTCTAAATGCTAAACGGGCCATGTTGAATAAACTTAGCAAAAACATCATCAAGAATATGGTATCTTTAGCATCTGGGTGGAATTTAAACCCTTCAAAAGCTGTTGTGGTTGGCCTGAAAAGGTGGGTAAAAGACTGGGAGAAAACACCCCCCTGCATTCCTCCCCCAAAACAGGTACCATTATTAGTGAACTCCCAATGCCAGGATCTGTGGTAGTTAGATAGCCACATGCACACAGTCCAAAAGAGGTTTACAAGCACTGAATTACTCATCCAACTGACCCGTTCTACAAACTTGATAAGTCACAATGGCATTAGTTTTAGGGCCCATGTTTAGATAGTGATCCGCAAATGGAAGAAACATGAATGTGATCATCTGCCAACTGAACTGGGGTAAGCTGGACAATGGTGATGCCTAATGAGGTTTCTGTAACCAATACACAAATGGGTTACCCAAGAACTGTTATCCTCTTTTCATCCTTTCCTCTCGACCCACGCATTCGGTGCCAATTAATTTCTTGGTTTAAGAGACAAATGTCTACCAAGAAACCCTCCTGGAATGGAAAGAAGACCCTTCCTCTGAATTACTGTAACGTCAGAAATTATGGAGCTTTCCAGCAAAAATGTAGAAAACAAGAATAACAGTTCTTTACTAGGATGTATATGTATATAACAGAACGGAACAAACAGCAAAACAAAACCAGAAGTTTCCAACCAGTTAATAGTTTTTCCCCTTTGGCGTGGTGGTTCCCAGGGCCGCCGGCAGGAGGCGCTGTCGGGGCCCGGGATGATGGTGGCTCAGCCCAGCGGAGAGGGAGGAAGGAAAATGGCCCCTTTTGCGCACTCACAGGCCGTGTTCGACCTCGGCACCACTGCCGGCACCAGCGGAAACTGGGCAAGGCAGGCAGATGCGATCGTAGTGCCGAGCTGCAGCGCAGCAATATCCCTGGCCAAACACACACCCTCTGCAGCACACCCGACCAATGTCCCCAGTCCCCCAGCGGAAGGGAGCAAGGCAGGACGGAAGGACAGACCCACACCCAGAGAAGTCTCGGGCAGAGTAGGTAACTTTTCAAGCGGTGTGCGCATCCTCCTGAACTGTGAAGGGAAGAGGGATGCCCGCTCCCCCCACTGCCTCCACACACAAGGTCGCTCCTTCCGAGTCTTAAACGTTCAGTAACAATCTTTGGGCCTGGGTGGTCTGGGATATCTTATCCTTATGAGTTGCCCCCAAGACACATGTGTATGTTGAAGGACACACTTTTTATTTAAAGAGGGTTGGCAGTAATCAGATTTTTTTTCAGTAGATTTAGATTTTTTTTTTTAGATTCTTAATCAGCAAGTAGTCTTGTCCCCCTCTGCCTTTACCAAAAATGCATAGGGTACACTCATATTTGCTGGGGTCTCAAGCCTGAAATCAATGCTTCTTGACTGTACTGTTGGCAAGACTCAGTGTCACATCCTGAGTGCAATGTTGCTGAACCAAAGAGAGGTGCCTAGAGACTGGCTGTCACTGGCTCGAACTGTAGCCATGCCTCTGTAGCCATTCTTTTTTGAGCAAGGCAAGGTGCAGAGGTCAACACCAGCTGAGCACATTCCGAAAATGCTACAGATACTGCCTCAGTTTTCTTTGGATGGCTTCTGTGACCCCTTCTCAATATTCTTGGTTTGCAGTCTGGCTAACCTTTTGTGGGTGTGTGAGCAATCTTCACCTGCTTTTTTTCCAATCATATCTATTTTATTACTCTTGAGTAGTATCTGTGAACTGTCAATGACATGACAAAACTCATGTTAGCAGGCCAGAAATGTGTGAAATCTCTGGAGTAATTTCAATTACTATTTAAGAGTAGTAAAGACTTATAAGACATGTAGCTGTGAACATTTGGAGATATGCTTTCTTGTCCAACTTTTGATATGATGAGTTATTTTCCTTGTGTTTGAGTGTCAGTGTGTGTTAAGAAAGTATAATTTATGGAATGGCATCATGCTTTCTCTTACAACGAAAAAGATAGAAAAAGAGGATTAATTTTGGGGAAAAGAGAAGAAGAGGAAAGGAAAAACTTAAAAACTTGTGCTAGATGGTTTCAGGTCAAGTTGTTTTCACACGTAGATTATATAATTTCTTAAAATACGAATCACATGCAGTAGTGCCTATCTGCTTCCTACCAGAATTTTAAGTCAGAATAACTTCGATTTCAGCAGCTAGCTTTGTTGGTAAAAGACAAACTCTATTTACACAAGTTAACCTATTAGGTAAAAAAAAAATCTTGATTGTAACTTGAAGCAGAGGCTATTAGTGTAGACTTTGTCAAAAGCAGCTTCAAAATCAAGAAGGGAACTGTACCTTTTGTTATTTTTCATAAAAGAAACATTGACATTGTTATGCTGCCTTGTTATTCACTAGAAAGCTAAGCCATCTAGTGAATCTGGGCCTGTTTATATCACAAATACTTTAATTTTATATATTTTTTTCTTAATCTTCTCAGTCTGAACATTTAAAAAGCCCTTTCTTTTTCAAATCTAACCTAAATCTAAACAAACAAAACAAACAAAACCTAAATCAATCCTAAGCGGCTACCATTTTTCACAGTGTGGTGTATGGCTGTGTGTTAATTAGATTATTCCCTGATGTGTGGCATAGTGTTTGTGGTAACTTTCAGTACGCATAGTTGTGTTTATTTTCACATACTGAGGCAAATTCTCAGTATGTCTTCAAATTAACTCCTTGCAGGTGTTTTTTCCTGAGCTAATCCTGACAGACTCCCCCTGCCAGATATGCCCATCTTCAAGAGCAGGAGAACACTACACATGCAGGAACCTCTGTGCTTGGGGCTGTATGCAAATTTAATGCCCAGCTCATGTCTGTTTCTCTTACATGGGTAACAGACATTTTAACAGTAACTTTTGCATTCCCCCATGGAAATTCCATTGTTTTACTGTATATATATGAGCACATATGCCCATTTATTCTCTGTATGTGTTTGAATATGATACTGGCAACACCTATACTTGTAAATAAATACGTGTAAGCCCTTTCTGTATATTTGTATATAGTTAAAATGAGTGAGGTATCTTGTATCAAGAATGCAGTTGTCAAACAGCTCTTTGTCAGAGATGTAGCTAGATCCCAGAGAGACTTACCAGATACTAAAAAACATAGAGGGTGAAAAATGTGATAAACAAGAAATTGACACTGAAAATAATTCTGCAGCATTTGGGGTTTCATGCAGAAAGCAACTGCATAGGAAATAAGCTTTTGGTTTCTGATGTTTGAAGCAAATACAGTCAGAGTAAATGATATTCCAGTAATTGCATATAGAACTTTCTCCAGATATGTCACAATTTTCATGACTTAAATGAATTCTATCTGCTGCCACGAATTTTGAAAGAGCTGTGAGTAGCTGAAGAGCTATTAGCTGTTTTCTCCTTTTTAAGGGCAGTAACCGTACTGTGGGTACTTGGACACCAACATCTGTATGCAAGCACTAAAATAAAAATTGCCTTGGCTGGCAGGGGTGCAGCAGAGTGTAACAGCATTCCTTCCTTTCTTCCTCTGTGTGTGCTTTTGTGTGTGCAGACATGCCTCTTTCTGAAAGGAATTACCCAAGGAGGAGATTGCATCCTTATCCCAAATGGGACATGGGAGATGTACCTTTTTCCCAAACTGCAAAACCAGCTTTCAGTTATGCTGGTTTATATGTTTAAAGTCAGATTGTACAAAAGTCACTCTTCAGAAGAACTTTGAAACAGAAATTCCAGAAATATGAATAGAGGTCTTTAAGATATTTTGATACAGGGTATTCATACAGACAGTAAATACTATTTTACTGATTTTTTTACAAGAATAGTTTTTCTTTGGCTATCATGGTCTATCAGTATGGTAAAGTTGTGTTTCAATAAATCTTTTCTTCTTGTCTCCTAGTCATCATTCACAATGCATTTGGGGGGCTTAAAAAGGCATCATTATAGGCAAACTAGTTTTTACTTTAATGTACTACTAGAAAACTCATTCTGNTTTCTTTACCCTCTGACACTACCTGCTCTGGAATTATATTAAAGATAATTAAAGAGAGTATCCCATAATTGAGGTATATTTAATATAAGATGTTATACCTCACCAAGTTTAATGTTGTTTCACAAATAATGAATACTATGTAATAGTATTGAACATTGTGTGGTAAAGTGACAGGAATGAAAGAAGTTATATAATTATCTAGTAAGGTTTCGACACTGCCATTATTTTTTTAACTTCATGTGTTGATCAGTTTTAGAACATAAGGAGTACACACAGCTTTCCAAAACATCTGTTGCTTCAGCATATTTTTATATTTACTGGTGTTACTTCTCTTTTTTGTTTCCTGAGATGCCTTCCTTTGTTTCAGATTGTACTTCTTCTGTTACTTACTTGTGAGGGACTCATTAATGTTAGAGTAAAAATGTCTCAACATTGCATTTTGTTCCAAACTGTTGTTCAAAAATCTGTTTAAATGGAAAAGTACTAGAAAATGTGCACATGCCTTGGCAGCAACAGCACGCGCACATGTGCACAGCAAGCACCCGTGACTGGTGCAGCGGGAGGAGGGCGAGCAGGGGCTCTGTCTCTCGGCAGGCTACCCCATCGAGGGGTTGAGAGGAGCTCTGTCTCTAGTAGGAGTTCCCCAGGGAGCCTCCTGGGGTGGAGAAAGCCTTTAAAACCTTTGTCACTGGGAGGACTTTTCCACGCCACTCTCCCTGACGGCGGAGAGAACTCCTTCCTGTTGTTAAGGGGAGCTTCTCCAGATGACCCAAGGATTTCCTTGGACAGTTGGACCGTGGGAAGGGCTGTGTAGGATATAAGAAATCGTGGAATGCGTCACCCCCGCCCCGGGCCTTGCCTTCTCTTGCTCGCTCCTCGCTGGCCCTTCTTGCCCAACCTTTGCTGTCACAATGCTGCCCTTGCCCTTGGCCCTTGCCTCTTGCCCCTGCTCATCCATCTGCAGCCCATGTAATCATCCCTGCCTGCTGCCCTGCTGTCCCACTGTTTGGTGCCTCTGCCCGCTGCACTGCCCTCCGCTGCCCTGCCGCCTTTCCTGCTGCCACCTCATCGCCCTCTGTCCTGCCCAAACAGTGCATCACTCACTGAGCGTCTTGCCTCTCATGGAGTTGGTTCCTTCATTTCCTTCTGCCTTTTCTCTCCACTAAGGAGGCCAATTTCTTACTCCAGATCAATACACTGCTCACGGGTGTAATATCGACCTTTCTTATGTGAAATTTCACCCTAGAAACCTTAGGAATCCCCCTCAGTCCTTACGCTGGAATGGGACATTGCCTTTTATAGTGCTCTATGATACCTTGCTACAGCACTAGTCTTCATACTGTAATTTGTAGTCACTTTCCATAATGAGGGTTTCCCACATATAAGTCTACATTAGACTGTACATTAGCATATATTTAGGGGTTTGATGACAAAGATGTGTGGCAGCGTGGAAGAAAATGCAATTCAGATGCACTGAGGTGTAGCCATATCTTGTGTGATTTGATGGTGAGGGGAGGCTCATGACACACTGTCTCATGAAGTTTTCATACAGGTTTCCAAATTTAACCACCAGTTAGTTAACTGTAGATGCAGCATCAAGACAAAACTGCCATGACTTCTTAATGTGATTTTATGCATTCCAAAATTGTGTAGGAAAAAAAGGATACCCTAAAAAAGCAAAAGGAGCCCTGTCTGTAAAATGGAGAGTTGTTTTACTTTCAATGAGTAAATTTTGTGTGTTATTTTTACCTAGGCAAAACAATTACAAAGTAGTAGACAGATTTGATACTTTGTCTCACTTCTGTGCAAAGATGTAAATAATCGAGTCACTGAGGAATGAAACCTCATCCCACTGGTGAATAATTATGTGGCCCAAAGGACCTATGTAAAGGTATATAAATGGAATTAAAAAATGTGTGGAGCACAGATTGCTGTGCTATGTTATCAAACAGTTGTATCTGAGTGTGTATATAAACGGTGCA
Source organism: Ploceus nigricollis (assembly GCA_013399945.1). Classification (NCBI taxonomy): domain Eukaryota; kingdom Metazoa; phylum Chordata; class Aves; order Passeriformes; family Ploceidae; genus Ploceus; species Ploceus nigricollis. The sequence continues at coordinate 83,758 of VXBC01002732.1, read as the reverse complement.
CATAATGTATATTTCTCTCTTTATTTGGAGCTCTTTCATTTGTCTTTCAGGTTAGTATGTGTTATTCTTGGTGCTATGACGTGTTCATTTCCGGTACGGTGATTTCCACATCACCAGTATTTAGAAAAAAAGGAACTGTGAATTAAGACACCAATATGTCTTTACTGGTAAAATTACCCTAAGTGTTTTCAAAGACCGAAGAAGAAAATTCATTATTTTAAGATGTGAAGAGAGACAAGAGAATCCTGATAGTTTTTTGCTTTTGGTTGAACCATACAGCCCTTTAATGAGGACAACAGCTTTTGTGATTATCTCAAATCTCTAGAGGGACTTTTTCTAGTAACTAAATTCCTGTTCTGGTTTTACACCCAAATTCCTTTTTTCTGCCTAATATTTATAATTGGCTATTTCAGAAGTGCTGTCTGCAGTTAAGATTTGTCTATAAATTTGTTGGTTGCTTATGTCTTCTGTGAGTCATAGGATTCTGAGGTTGAAACTTCGTTGAGTTGCATTCAGTGTAGTCATGTGGTTAATTTGTTTCTAACATACAAAAATTATGTCCTTATCTTAAAATATCTGCAACACTGTATTCCTGTATGTTTAAATTTATTACGACTTCCAAAAAAGGGGTCAATCAAATGCTGGTGTTTTGCCTGTTGTTTTCTGCTTGTGCACATATGGAAATACCTATAGCTTGCACCAAAAGAGATTTACATTGTATGTTAGAAAAATCTCTTCAAGAAAAGGGCTCTCAAACACTGTAACGGGTTGCCCAGGGCAGTGATGGAGTCATCATCCCTGGAAGTATTTAAAATACATGTAGATATGGCACCTGTCTAACCATAGTACCTGGTTTAGTGGTGGACTTGGCTGTGCTGGGTTAAGAGTTGGACGTGATGATCTTAAAGGTGACCTAAATTAGAGATTTTATATTGGCCCAAGATGCCCACCGCAGCTTCTCCATCACTGCCCACCACAGCTGGACAGGGAGAGAAAATATAACAAAAGACTCAAGGGTCAGCGTAATTGAGTAATTACTGTCACAGGCAAAAGAGACTCAACTAGGGTCAAAAATTAGTTGAATTTATTGACAATCAAATTAGAGTAGTAATTGAGAAGTAAAAGCAAACCTTAATGAGAAGTAAAAGCAAACCTTAAAACACCTTCCCCTTCCCTTATCCATGGGCTCAACTCCATTCCCAGATTGCTCCTCCAGTGCTTCACTGGGATGGGAATGGGGACTGCAGTCATTTCATAATACGTGGTTTCTGCCACTCCTTCCTCCCTAGGAAGAAGATTCCTTATACTCTTCTCAATTCCTCACACTTCTGCAGCAGACAGTCCTCCACAAATTTCTCCAATGTGAATGTATTGGAGATGGCCAGATTTGCTAGTAGGCAAGCTGCAGAGGTGGCTTCTGTGAATAGCTGCTGGAAAATACAGACCCACGGAGAGAGGAACTCGTGCTGGAGCTGGTTTCCTGGTAGGACTTATGACCCTGTGGAGAACCCATATTGCAGCCAGCTGTGCCTGAAGGATTGCACCCTGTGGAAGAGTGACCCACATTGCAGCAGTTTCTGAATGCGCCTGCGGGCAGGACACACATTGGAGGAGTTTGTGGAGATCTGTCTCCTGTGGGAGAGACCCCATGCTAGAGGGGAAAGACTCTTCTCCTGGACCAGCGACAGAACCTGTGATGGACTGGGTGCAACCTCCATTTCTCATCTTCCTGCCCTGCTAAAGGGGAGGAGGTGGAGCTTGGGAAGGAGGGAAGGGTGGGGAAAGGTGCTTTTAAGATTTATTTTACTTCTCATTATCCTACTCTGATTTTGTTAGTAATAAATTATATTACTATCCCCATGTTGAGTCTGTTTTGCCAGAGATGGTATTTGGTGAGTAATCTCTCCCAGACCTTGTTTCAACCCATGAACCGTTTTGTTATATTTTCTCTCCTCTGTCCAGTTGCAGAGGGAGTGATTGAGCAGCTTCAGCGGGTGCCTGGCATCCAGCCATGGTCAACACACTACAGAGTGTTGGACTGCAGTTCTTCACAAACTGCTCCAGTGTGGATCTCTTCCAGGAGGTACAGTCCTTCAGGCACAGACTTGCTCCAGCATAGGTCCCTTCCCTGGGTATTGAAGTGCTCTGATGTGAGGTCCTCCATGGTGGATATTTGCTCCACTGTGGACTTCCGTGGACTTCAAAGACAGCCTGCCTCTCAGCTGGCTGTGGGGGAAGTTCTGCTCCTACACACATACATACACAGGATGAAGAGGCAGGTGAACTATTCACTAAGCAGCTGACTGGTAATTCACAATTGCCAGCTTTTTTCTTGTGGAAGACTTTAGCTTGCCGGATATTTGTTGGAAACTCAATGCAGCAGAAAGGAGGCAGTCTGGGAGGCTCCTAAAGTATGTGGAAGAGAAGTTTCTGTTGCAGCTGGTAAGGGAGCCTACCAGGTGTGGTGCCTGCTAGAACTGCTGTTTATGAACCAAGAAAAGCTGGTGGGAGATGCGGTCATCAGAATGCCCATCCTGGGCACAGCGACCATAAAATGATAGAGTTTTTGATTCTTGATGAAATAAGGAGTGGGGTTAACCCAACCCCTACCTGTTCAGGACACAGAGAGTCCCTCAGGAAACAGTCCTTGATAATAAAGGGATCAGGAAGGGTGGAATCTTAAAAGCACAGGAGCATGCTCTTTGTGTTGAAAGACAAGCCGTCAAGGAAGAAGACTGGTCTGACTTTTGCTGGAACTTGGAATTAAAGAGTTTATGACCTTTGGAAGGAGGGGCAGGAAACCCAAGAAAAGTACAAGGATATAGTTAGGATGTGTAGAGAGAAAATCAGAGGCAAAAGCTCAGCTAGAAATCAACCTGGCCACTGCTGTGAAAAATAATAAAAGTGGTTTTATAATAAATTAACAACAAAGGGAGGTCCAAGGAAAATCTTCATCCTGTATTGAACATGGAGGGGAACTATGTCACCAAGGATAAGGAAAAGGCTGAGGTACTTAATGCCTTCTTTGCATCAGTGTTTAACATGAAGACCTGTTATCCTCAGGACAGCCAGTACCCTGGACTGACAGACAGGGACTGGGAGCAGAACAGACTCCCTGCAATGCAGGAGGAAGTAGTGACATGCTGTGGTACTTAGACATTCACAAATCTGTGGGGATAGATGGGATTCACCAAAGGGTACTGAGAGATCTGGCAGGAGAGCTTGTCAAGCCACTCTTCATCATTTATCATGAGTTCTGGTTAACTGGGGAGGTCCCAGACAACTGGAGGTTGGCCAATGTAGTGCCCACATACAAGAAGGGTTGGAAGGTGGGTTCAGGGAACTAGAGGGTTGTCAACCTGACCTTGGTGTTTGGGAGCGTTATGGAGCAGATATCTTGAGTGCCATCATGCGTCACATATAGGACAACCAGGGGATCAGGCCCAGCCAGCCTGGGTTTAGGAAGGGCAGATCCTACTTGATTAAGCTGATCTCCTTTTATGATGAGGTTGCCTGCCTAGTGGATGATGAAAGACTGTGGATGTTGTCTACCTGGGACTTCAGTCATCCACAGCATTCTGCTGGGGAAGCTGTGTCCTGGGTGACCCAAAAAATGTGTATTCCATATTTCCTCTACGTTAATCCGCATAGCCTGTTTTTACTCTAACTTTAAGATTCAGCAACCCAGGAAACTGAACTTGTGTGTTTTACACTGGGTTCACAGAAGGGGGAATGGGGGATCCTTTTAAAAGCCAGAAACAAATGTGTGTGGAGCTCTTCTTCTGTTGTCTTCTGGCTATCTAGGGGTTGGCATGGGGCAGATCTCTGAGTCGCAAGCAAGAAACTACATTTTGCAATCCAAAACTTCTCCACAGTAAATTTTGCAGCAACTTTTCACTGCTGCTGCTGCTTTGTGCTGTGCTGTTTGGCGAGGTAGTTTTCTTTTGTTCTCCTGGGGCTTTGGAATCTCACAATACCCATCTCTCCAGCTGCTGCGCCAGGCCAGGAGAGATCAAACCCGCTGCACGAGTTCCAGCTGCTGCCCACAGCTGCTGTGCTATGCTGGGAAGCGCGACCATCTCTCCATGAGTTCCAGCCCCTAAGGGTGGTCAGCACTGAAGCAGCTGGCAAGTTTCTTCCAGTGTCCCAGCAGCATTGATTTGTTTTGGACAAAGACCAGTATCTAGTTGCTGTTTTTCTTTTTAGTAAGCTTTTATTTTTTCACTTAGACCTTTCCACATTCTTTTTTCCTTATTGATGAAAAGGGAGTAGTTAAAACTAAAGGGGAAATAACTCCCTTTTGAGTCTCTCTTCTGTATAATTGTATTAAACTGAGGCAAGCTGGCAGCCCGTGGCTTGGGCAAGTGCACACTTCACTGGGTTAAGAACTGGCTGGAAGGCTGGGCCCAGAGCGTGAGGATGAATGGTGCTGCAGTTGGTGGTCAGTCACTACTGGGAATCCCCAAGGCTCAGTACTGGGTCCTGCTTAATGTCTTCATTGGTGGTGTGTGTGAGGGGATCGAGTGGACCCTCAGTAAGTTTGGAGACAGCACTAAGCTGGGCAGGAGTGTTGATCTGCTGGAGCATAGACAGTCTCTGCAGTGTGATCTGGACAGGCCGGGTCAAGGGGCCCAGGCCGGTGCTGTGAGGTTCAATAAGGCCAGTGCTGGTTCCTGCACTTGGATCACATCAACCCCATGCAGTACTACAGTACTGCTGGGGAAGAGTGGCTGGAGAGTGGCCCAGGAGGAAAGGACCTGGGGATGCTGATTGACAGCTGGCTGAACATGAGCCAGAGTGTGCCCAGGTGGCCAAGAAGGCCAATGGCATCCTGGGTTTTATCAGAAATAGTGTGGCCAGCAGGACCAGGGCAGTGGATGTCCCCCTGTGCAGTGATGATTCCCCAGCTCAAGTCCCGTGTTCAGTTCTGGGGCCTCCACTTCAGGAAGGACATGGAGGTGTGGGAATGTGTGTCCAAGAAGGGCAACAGAGCTGGTGAAGGGTGTAGAGAGTAGGGCCATATGAGGAGCAGCTGAGGGAGCTGGGGTTGTTTAGGCTGGAGAAAAGGAGGCTCAGGGGAAGACCTTGTCACTCCCTACAACTGCCTGAAAGGAGGGTGTAGTGAGATGGAGTTAGTCTCTTCTCACAGTCAGTTAGTGACAGGATGAGAGCAAATGGCCTCAAGCTGTGTCAGGGAAGGTTAATTTTGGACATCAGAAAGGATTTCTTTACTGAAAGGGTTGTTAAATACTGGAATGAGAGCAAATAGCCTCAAAATGTGTCAGGGTGGTTCAGTTGGACATTAAGAATAATTACTGAAAGGATGGTCAGGCACTGGAATGGGCTGCCTAGTGAAGGGATGGAATCACCATCCCTGGATGTATTCCAAACAGGCTGGACCTGATAGTGCTGTGGTTTAGCTGACATGGTGGTTTTGGTCAGAGATTAGACTCTGTCATCTTTGAGGGAATAAGGGAAGGACATCCATCAGAGCTGATCAGAAGTCTGGTGAGAGTGAGCAGAAGGGTAGAGGAGTCTATACCTGCTGGAATACACTTGACTAGAGAACAGGTAGTTGAATTCCTGAGTCTTGCAAAAAGCTTTCATCAGCAAAACATTTATCCCCCTCTCCAGATGCTGTTGTGAAGACATTGGCCAAGCAGTGCCATTTTGAGAGAGTTACCTTGAGTGGTAGACATGAGCTGCAGCTCTGAAGAGTCCAGGTCTGCTCACAAATCATCAGTCTGCTTCAGTGTGACAGGTCAGTTCCACAGGACTTTACAGATTTATTAAAAACCCAGGTGAAATTACTCCTGCCTTCCTCTCCTTGGTGTCAGCCAAAGCTCAGGTGGAAGGGAGGTACTGGGGAACTGGGGAAGGAGGAGTGACATTGAAAAGACAGTCTGCTAAAACCTCAAGTCTGCTCTATCTTTAATAAAAAATACAGGGTTAGTAATTATGCTGTACATACCTCATCTACTGTGACTATGACAATCATAAGAGCAAGACTCCATCTTGAATTTTAAATGTCATTTTTATTTGGGCTTGCTAGAAACACAGCAGTGAGTAGAGAGGTTTTTCACATGTGCATTAATCAACTAAGTGTTAGTGATTCAGGGTTTGAGCAAGAAATTGTACTCCTTTGCCCTAAAGACAGTTTCTTGTTGTGTTTCAAAGACTTTTTATGATTAATTAATGCATTAAATCTTGTATAAAATTGAAAAAAATCTCTTTTAAGTTGTAGAGAACTTAATAATGAGACTTTCTCTAATAGAATATTTGGCTGTTTTGGTTTGATTGAAAGATCTTGGGACTTGAATATCGAGTGTTAAAGTACAGAAGTCATATGTGTATAATTCCAGGTCTTGGACCCTGCTCATTTAAATTTATGAAATACCTCTTTCCAGATTTTGGTCCTTTGAAGGAGAACTCTCTGCTTCCTGCCATATGTTGCAAGTTTAAACATGCATACAAAATCTGTACATTTTTTAACACTGATTGTGATCTCATTGCTATGTTATTTTGTACCAAAAAAAACCCCACCAAACTTAAAAAAAAACCCAAAACAAAACAAACCAAAACCAATCAAACAAAAACAAACGAAGCTGAGAATGTAGCACTGGCTGTTAATGATGATACACTATTCTGAAGGTAGCAGTAAAATACTCTGCACTTCCCTATTTACATTTTAAGGATGTGCATTGAAGTAAGCATCTATAAAATGTACTGCTCTTCTTCCCTGGTTAGAAAATGTTATTGATGATGGTCCTGGCTCAATAAATGCTTTTCAGAGCTGTGGAACATTTCTATGTTAAAGTATGGCTAAACATGTTGGAGTGGCAATCATGTAAATAAATGAAATGTAATTCTACTGAAACAAGAAACTTCTGAAAGGTGAGGTAGAGTCAATGAAATATCATGTATTTGGAGTCTACAACACTACTTCCTGCAAATATGGAGAGAGGAATACATTTTGGGTTCTAGCATTTGCTGACTGGAAAGATAAACTATAAAAACAATAGGAAAGTTGTCAGGACACAGGTCTCTGTGCTAAATATAATTTAATGTAGTCTGTAAAAATACAGATATAATTAAATTTATTACAGAAAAACAACTGGTGTTTTCAATAGCATAAAAATATACTTCTCCCTGCAGAAATATCACTCAGTGAAAGCAGCAAAAGACAGTTTCTAGGATCATAAGAAAGAAAATATTTTTTCTTGTTGAATTTATTTGTTTTGAAAAATTACATTGCATGTTATAGATTAAAAATTTTATTTCTCAATATATCTTACAAGAGTGAACCTTAAAATCAGATTTAAAAATACAAAAAAATATTTGCAGGCTGTCTAATTACATGGTATAGTCTTTCTGTGTTTTGAATAGGTGATGCCCTATCCAACTTACTGCTGCCCACAGAACTTGCTGTTGCTTAAAAGTATGTGATTCAAAATGTAAACTTCTCTTTCAGCCTTCACCTCTCTTGTCTTTTTCCAGCACCTTATATGAATGGTTACTTAACTTTAACCAAAATGTAAGGGAGCTTTCTGTAGTTTTTAACACAAGTAATTCAGTTTTGTTTGGTAAGTCTACTTCTGATACTCCTTTTTTTTTTCTTTTCCCATGAAGCACCTCTGGTTTTTCCAAGATGTCTGTTTTGTGCTTGTACTCGTTAAACAGGCTTGTTATGTTTAACAAACATAACAGTTATGTACATAACATTCTCAGTTATGTACACATTGAGAGAAACTTTTTAGGAGACTGAAAGTGCATCAGACATTGTAAGGTGTGAAAAGTGTATGTATTAACCAGGTATCTGACTCCATTTCTTGTACAACTCCCTGCAGTTCAGGATGTTGCTCTTGCAGGAAAGGCTGTATGAGTCTGATGTAATTTCTCAAATGCACCTGAGTGGAGCTTTGCAGAACAGGGAACTTTAGCAAAGGCATGAAGAAGTAAACTCAACCAAAGACTGAGTGGCGATACACTAGTAAATATGCTCGTTATGTTATAAATTACATTTGTTTAATAATTCATAACTGATTCTACCAAATTGTGAAGTGACTGTTAATAGACGTCCTCCCACTCCTTTGTGCTCTGTTTTACAATAAAAAGAGACAAAAATATACAGGATGTACATATTCATGGTCAGCATTCCAACTTCTGTCTTCTCTTTATCTCACTGAAATATTTGGAGTTTGCACTGTTTATGGTGATAGCAGAAGTCACTGTGTTCTTTATAGTGCAATTTGTTAACTTTTACATAGAAGTATGTGAATATACCTTAGCTTTCTTGCAACCTGCTCTAGTCTACTGTAAAAAATTGCCAGCTAAAAATGACCTTGGAGATTTTGTTTTGCATTTTGTTTAAAGAAAGCATTGCAGAATATAATTGCAGCTATCCTACTAGAGAACAAAAAATACTTGCTTGTCTCAGTGACATCAGCCTGGGGACAGACTTATAAGTACAGGATTTGGGTTGTTCAAACACCTGGAGCTGTTTCAGTCTGTGATCTAAATGGTTATTTTCTGCTAAGTTCTCATTTCTGCAACCTACAATTGTACTCTGCACAGGGAAATTTAAAGAATTGGTAAATACGGAAGAAAAACACATAACCTACATGCTAACATGTAGATATCTCTGGCATCAAAGTTATTTCAAACAAATCATTGAGGGTGGAAAGCTACAGGATGTTCATAGGGAAAGAGTAAAAGACTGTAAATAGACTAGAAGGAGTTGGTAACATCAGCCCTGGATTAATATTAGAGTTGTGAATAGGAACAGGCACGCATAGCTATAGATGCTACACATACATCTGCAAACTCTGAGAAATGAAGTTTTGAAGGCAAGTCTTGAGATCAATGGAGGAGAATTTTTTTTAAAGTAAAGTATATACTGGGAGAACAACTTACAATGAATGGCAAGCTAGCNATAATTACATTAAAAGGTAGAAAAACATTTTCTTACACTGTGTGAACAAATTGCATGTTATGTGCTTAAGAGCTGGTCAGTGATAAAGGAACAAATCCTAGGCATGCAGTATTTTTGCATTTTATTGCTGGAAATCACAGTTTGCTTTAATACCTTTAGCCACATGGTTTTAGTCTTCATTCATATAGTTTAAATTTTATTGCTGTTGCTTTCACTCTGACAGTTGGTAAAGTGTCAGTTTTCCTACAACCAAAGGACTTTATTGAAGGTGGTGCTTCCTAATATCCTTTGGTCCTAATGGTCCTTTTATTTTAGTGGCGGTTATTCATGAATTAATAGTGAGGAGGGCTTATTTAGGTTTTCGGACATACCAATGAATATGGGCACAATTTAAGCATTTGTTAGGTTTATGTCGTTCATATTCACAATTTTTAAAGTAAGTGACTTGCTTTTCATTAAAAAACATATTTTCTACTTTGCTTTGGAAAATGTAAGTCTGAAAGTTTTGTATTTTCTAGTATTTGGGTAATGGTGACTATTTCTACCCTATATATATATAGTGTTTTCTTAAAATGTTGAATGATCTTCCTTCATCTACAAAAGTCGATAGAAGATAAGGGAGGAAGCAGCTTAAGAAAAAGTTAATCTGATGCAGTACGTAATGTACAGAAAACAGTATTTCTAACAACTTCCATACAGATGTTTGGGGCGTAAGTATGTTGTCTGAACTTCAGTAGATGTACAGTGAAGTGTAATTAAGCTGAAGAAGGTACCAAATATTTTTTCTGTATACCCAGTTTAATAACTTTTGATGGACAATTTAATTTTACAATCTTCAGGCTTTTGGGAGAAGAGGAGGCAGGTTCAAAGCCCATCAGCTTCTCATCAGGCAGTAAGAAAGAAAGGGGGCAATGATAACATTTTGTTCCTGGATTGTCTGAAGAAATTACATTTTTCAAATTGAATTGCTAAATGTAGATAAAAGAAAATTGATGCCCAGGTAAAGTGATAAAATGCCTACAAAATGAAGGAAGATAGATGTGAATATGTAGATCCCTGGTTGCATGCGATCTTTTTCAGCACAACACAATTTAAAACTGTTCAGAGTTCTTAAGATCACCAATCTATTATGCATAAATAGCTGTAGTTATCTAGCATGATCCATGTTGTGATTTTACATTTCTCACAAAGTCAACACCTTAGATTTTTCTTCTGAAGTGATTCTCTGTCTCTCACTGGAGATATTCAGGATCTGTTTGAACACAGTTCTGTGCCAGGTGCTCTGGGATGACCCTACATGAGTAGGGAGGTTGGGCCAGATGACCTAGTGTGGTCCCTTCCAGACTTAATGATTCTGTGATTCTCTGAAAATCAATCTGGGGACATCAAAAGCACTTTTTTACTTGGAAAATAATATGTAGAGCAGTTTTTAGGTAATGTCACTTAGACAAAACATTCAGTGAACAGTTGAGTGTTGTTCAGAAAATGTGGTATTAAGATGGGATGGAGGTTTAGTGACCCTAGTAGCCCCATTCTCAGACATGCTTTTGATCTAATGTACCCTAGTTGGTCATTGATGCCAGGTGTCAGTGCTCATAGGAATTTCTCGTAGTCAATTTCTCATGGTTTGTCAGCATTTTAGCAGTCTGACAGAAAAAATCCATCTTGAAATGGCCTGCAAATGGCAGGAGGCTGTGTGTATGGGAATTACCTTAGTGAACTCTATTTTGCCCTTTAATTTTATCCTGGATACTAACTACCCAGATGTAATAATGCAGCTCAGAAACTCTTAAATGAAGGGGAAAAAAATTACCCAAGAGATTCCACATTTTAAAAATATTTTTGGGTAGTATCATTTTTATTTCCACCTAACTTTTGTTGCTAGATACAATAGCAACTGGTTACAGCAGTATAAATTTTATATCTGTAATCCATGTCTGTTTAAAGTGGTACTTCATTCATGCTCTGAGGTTTGCATTCTTGAAGTTATTGATATTCTCAAAGTAAAGATTGTGGTACTTCTGGAAAATTATTTTGAAACATCTGTTAGAAGTTGTAAGGAAAATAATTATTTGTAAGCAAATAATTAAATAAAAATTTTCAGGATTTTAAATAAAACATTTTGTTGGTGCTGACAATCTTGTAGACATGCAACGTACATTATGGTGTGATTGGATAGCAGTATCCAATATGGATAGTATAAAAGGTTGTTCTGGCTGTAAATGTGTTTCACAAACAAACTGGGTGGTTTGATGCAGATCAAGTGAGTCATATCTAGTTGTCAGAATTGTGCTTTAGTAACGAGTGGGTACGCTGGACATAGATAAAAAGAGTGAGATTAAATAGAACCTTGGGTTTGTTGTACAGAATAACAGCATGGAAAACCTGTGAGCAAAAATGTCCTACCTAGTAAGTCCTTATGTTGCATTTTTTTATTTCACATATTGAAGCTAAAGATTAAAATTATTCCAGTTTGTTAACAGTTTCAGAATGTATCACATTTTAATGTCTTTCAAAATTCATCATTAATATTCATTGAGCTTAACATTAGCCTTTTCTTATTTTCTTCTCCTCATCTAACGCCATCATTTAATGAAATTTTATTCTGGTATGTTCTTCTAGATACGGGACCCAAGTGCTCTATCAAGTGCTAATATATGTCTTTCAATACATCAAAATACATCAAAGCCCCATTTGGACTGGCAGTAATTAATGCTTCATTCTTTCTGTTAAGTTCTTGTTTTATTTGTCATGACTGTATTTCTTTTTTTCTCTTCCTACATGAAACAAATAGAAAGAATGCTAATAAAAATCTAAATTGCAATGAACTCAGTTCTTCTAATTCCAGCAAAGAGAGAGACAATTCAAACAATTCCATGTTTGTTTCTGAGATAAAGGAAAAGTTCTTAGAGAATCAAAAATACTAATTATTCTGCATTTCTCAGACTCCCAAGACCTCAGGCATTTAAAAAAGAGAACCAACATTAATCCAAGGTTGAACTGAAAATCTGTCAAAATAAAGCAAGTAGGAATTTTATTGGGTTTTTTCTGTATTTTTTTTACATGTTGCATGCTTGTACTATTTTCAAGTTAATTTTTTTATGTGTAC
>VXBC01002732.1:56893-71675 GCA_013399945.1 Ploceus nigricollis | reverse complement strand
AGAAAAACAGAGTAACAGGTAATGTGTTTCAGACTCAAATCTTTCATACTGCACCTCCTCCTAGCGCTCAGGTAATTGGAACTAAAATTGCAAGACTGATAAGAAAAACTGCTGGAGTATGCTTTAGAATAGGTTTAAAAGGCATATTTCTTCCAGACTTGTCTGAAAGAAGGCACTGCATTTGGAGTGGATTCCTGTAAGTGTTTACATTAATGCTAGTGTACTTGAGATCTGTTGCAGCTAAAAGAAATTCTTCCTTTCTAATTTTTTAATAAAAATATTGTACAAGATCAGAGGAGCTATGATTGCTAGAACTAACTGACTACTTTCATAATGGAAGAAGATAGTATTTCTCCGAAGTACAATACAAAGTAGTTGCCAGTGTTTCATAGTATAAAACACCATGCAGGAGCCTTAAAACCTGCTGTTCTTGGTACACAGTCTGTATCAAGCAGATATATGGGTTCTGTCTCATTCTTTCTAGTCCCGTGAGAATACATCAAGGGACAAAGCCTCAGGTAATAAAATTGTCATTTTAAGCTTAAATAGTAAATGGAAGATCCCGTAATTGGAGTGCAGTATTTGGAGCTGTAGACATTGTTTGTAATTGTGCCAAAATACTGTGCAGCCAACTTTTGTGTTTCCAGGGTAATCAAGAGATTGATTATAAAGATCAGGCAAGGATATAGATAATATGTAAATGAGGCTGTAAAAATATTCCATGAAAATGATCAGAGAAAGCCACAATTTGAGAAGGAGACTGCAGCATGAGTCTTGTGCCCTGTGTGAGACAACGGTAGTGGGGATGTCTGTGTTTTGTTTTACTCCCAACACATTACAGCTCATGTCTCTGGGTGCTACCAGTGCCAATATCTTGTCCACTGAACTCAGGCATTTCTGTGGAATTAACATTTTCTAGTTTTGTCATAAACAAAACAGCAGTTCCTGCAGCCCTCCTTCATCATGTCCTCTGGTCTCTTCTGTACCTGAGGATGAGGTCAGTGTCCCCTGTGAGTATGATCCTTTTTTTTTAAATGCTCTTCCTGCTAGTAGTCAAAACAGGAGCAAAAGAAAAAAAGGAGAAGAGTAGAGAAAAATGGGGGTTAATGCTGTGAAGTGGATGCAAACAGGATTTTGTTAAAAATAAAAAGATGTTGGGTGGAGGTAGATAAAAAGAAATCTGAAATAATTGTTCTGTAGAATATGGCCTTTCCACATAGGCAGAAATCTTTCTCTTCACTTCTGTCAGAAGACAGTCAAATAGAGAATCTCTTCTCTTAATTAGAAAGAAAAATACTCATCAAGCACATCTCATCACTGGAAAACTAATGATCCACAGCTGCTAGTCTAAAAGGGCAGGCTTTTTTTCTGAACAGTAGGAAGTGTTAATAATTTTGGATAAAATTTCTTTTTAAAATATACTGTAGTTTGCAAAAGAATAGATAGGATATTCAATATCCTAACTTAAATTAATTTTTGAAGTGTTGTACACTAGGGATAGTGTCATGTGTCTCTCTGAATGATCATTTAATGCATGTGTCTCTCACTAAGAGTATAAACTGAAAATGACCAGTTCATGCCTGTGACTCTGAAAACTTTGATCTCTTGGGAGAGATGAAAAAAGCCCTTCCTTATATTCTTCTGTATAGGAAATGGCAGTTGTATTAAACTGTAGCCTTTGAGACTCGCACTCATCTCTTAAAATTGTTAGCTTGTTTCAGTAGTGATGAGCATCCTTTTTTTACACAGAAAGCCATTATTTTCTTGGAAGGTATCATGTCAGATACAGTCCACTATATGCTTTACAGACATGAGCAACTCCCAGAAAGTGTTCTTTTATACTTATTTGTTAGCTTTTCTGGTTTGGTTTGGGTTTGGGACTTTTTGGCCTATTCTTGCTTAATGGAATGTTGGTTTACTTCTCCACCTTTCATGAAGGTTTGTACGTATTACTTCCTTCTTTTCTTTCACCTCCACTATCAGGCCTTTTATCCATAAGAACTGAGTCCTGGAGTTTTCTTGGTGTTCTGCACCAGATTTTCGATTTGCTCATGCTGGAAATCTGCTTGTTTTCTCTCATACACATTTCATGAGTGCATTTCTTGTCTGGAAAGAATAATGAGTCCATTCAAGTGTCCCAAATTGAAAAGCAAGATGTATTCTATTTGCCATCTGTATGGCAGTTGTCTTCTGTTAAGTGAACAGTTTTTCTTATCTCTCCCACAATCAATCCTCCCTCTGGGGAGACATCTGCTGATAATGGGCTATTGAATGTCGCGGCATGGCTGAAAAGAACTACAGCATCCCATTGTGAGATGCTCCGCCCAGAGGGAGGAGCCAAGCGTTCCTACCTGAATATAGTCTTGAGATTCTAGCACAGAAGCACAGCTTTTCTCCACTGGATTGCCAGAGGGACAGCTGCCTCTTCCACTGGATCTTCAGAGGAAGACACGCCCTTCTACAGAATCACTGCTCCAACAGAACCACACTTGACACTCCAGGAGGACTGCAGGCCCAATTCCAATTGGACTGCTACCAACACCCTGACCCACAGGGTGTCAGGTTGCATTCTGACTCTGTCAGTGTTGTTTTGGTTTACTACATTGTTTATTTTATCTTTTTATTTTCTTCCCTAATAAAGAAGTTATTCCTGCGCCCATATTTTTGCCTGAGAGCCCCCCTTAATTTCAAATGTATAACAATTCAGAGGGAGGGGATTTACATTTTTCCATTTCAGAAAAAGCTCCTGCCTTCCTTAGCAGACACCTGTCTTTCCAAACCAAAACATTAGGTCAGAGGACCATAACTGTGCTGGTCTCACGCAAAACACGTTTCATTTGTGTTACAATGCTTGTGTAGTGCCTGGCTGAGACAGTTGCCTGAAAGGAAGAACCTGTTAAAATTAAGCCAGACTAGATGGAAATTAAAGTGGCAGGTCAGCAAAATCATCTTCAGGAGATGACGTGTAATAGCCATACTTTTGAATAGCATGTCCATACAATTTTTAAAAAAGGTAATCTCTTAATATGTTTTAATGGCTGTACTGTAAGGAGTTAATGTCCTTGATGGTCATTTGGCCTTTAGAAACATCAAGTGGGAAGTGTTTGAATTGGAATTCATCAATATTCTGGAGTACAGAGTACATGATGACCATGTTCCTCAGACTCCAGTTCAGGTCCATGTCTCCTGAGACTATGAGTAGATTGTTGGTTTTTTTCCTCTGGGGCCAGGGAGTGTTTAAATAGTACTTCATTTCTTAACCACTTTTTAAGCAAAGTTCAGCTGGGGCCCTAAGAAAGACTGTATGTGTTGCATTTTCTCAACAGGTAATCTCTAATATTTACTTTTCTGATACATGCTTTTTGCTGGCTTCCAGAGCACCCTTCAGTGTACATCCATTGACTCAGGGTATTTCTGGGGTTAAAGCATGCAAGGATATTTTGTTTTTCTTTTGAGACATAAAATTTGTTGTAAGTTGGTTACATCTAATTTACCACTCTCTTATAGACAGCAAGGTCACAGAACAGTTCTTGAATGCAATGAGATATTGTTTGCATCTACTGTGGTTTTAAGCCTAGGTGGAGATGAAACACCTCACAGCCACTTGCTCAAACCCTTCCTCTCTTCCCCCACATCCTGGTGGAATGAGGAGAATTGAACTAAAGTTTCTATGTTGACATAAGAACAGTTTAATAATTGAAAGTAAAGCGAAATGCATAATAAAGGTAAATAAAAATAATAATGGTAATAAAATAGAAAAGAAAAACCAAACAAAACAATGCAATGCAGTTTCTTACCACCTACTGACCCTTGCCAGACCCCTCTTCCTGAAATCACATCACCCACCCTTCTAGTCCCCCTGGTTTATATCCTGGGCACGATGCTCTGTGGTGTGGAAATACCCCTTTGGTCCATTTGAGTCATCTGTGCCAACTGTGCTCCCTCCTATTTTTAATACCTTCCACTGGCAGACCATGAGGCAATTTGAAAAAAGGTCCTTGACTTTGGATAAACACAACTTAGCAAAAAACCAAAACATCAGTGTGTTATCAGCAGCATTCTCATTCTGGATCCAAAACAGCTACTAGGCAGAAATTAACTCTACCTTCGCTGAAACCAACACAGCTTCTTATGCATTACCATGTCTAACAGATTTCCTTTTAAACTAAATGACCTTAAAAAAACATTTTTCTTTCAAATGAAAAACTTCTAGAAGTGCCAATATGCTTGGTTTTGTCTCACACACACTGCTTTTTCAGTTCTTTCAGTAATTATCATATTTGTCTTGCAGTTTCATAGACTTGCATATACATAGTAAAGAGGGGTAGAAAGTATGGGGGTGAGGTAAGTTACCTGATCTTGAGAAAGATTACCCAAGATGTAGACTTATTTTTTTGCTTTCTACGTGGGTGCTTGTATTTGATAGGAGAATTTTGTTCTAACTCCAAACAAAAATCTAGCAGAAGACTCCAAACAAAAAACTAGCAAAAGACTATTAAAATCTACATTTTATTCTTACTGATTTTTATATACATCTTGATGGCTAATTTGGGAAAATGAGCTCTGTTTTGGTTTACCTAGGTATTGGCATTGCTTTAGGTTTATGAGTTCTGTAGCACAACACCTTCAATCCTTTTAGAAGGTATTAAAAGTAAAAATATTCAAAAGCTTTACTATTTGGATGAAAAGGCTTATCAAGATTTCTGGATGTTTATCCAGCTGTAGTACGTAGTGTGATCTGCTTTCACTTTTGTTGTTGTTGTATTTCATTGTTTTGTTGTTTGTTGAAGAAAACAAACCCTGGTTGTGGCTACAACTGGCTTAAATAAAAGGGGGGGGTTCATTGATAGAGAAAATTGGAGGTAAAAATGGTTTTAGTTTGGCCCTATCTTAGTCCAATTATTTTTAATTCTTTCCTGTAAACCATTAATTTTGTAGCAGCATCAGTAGGGAACAATGTCTAGATAGTGGTGTATGGAGCTGGCAGTGGGGATGGGTTTCTCCGGCGGTGGGATCACCAAGTTGATCCCATGCTGAAGACCAGCCCCAGTTATTTAAGCACACATCTCTAGGAGATGTAACCCAGCCAGGCTTCTGGCAGCCCCTGGTCACACAGAGCACTTGAGCTGTTTTGAGCTAACACTGCAATAAATCAAAGCTTTCAAAGTGGTGGACTTAGGTGGCTTCTCAGCATTCTTTTTAAACCCATTTTTGATGAATCTGTGGTCAGTTCTAGAAAGTTACTATACTTTCATTAAAATAATCATATGATTTTAGCTTTTACTGTGATTTCTTGCTAGTTTGCCACACAAAAGACTTCTGACTGCTACTTCTGCTTGTTTGTATGACATTACTACAAAATGACCATATTCTTTTTTTCTAAATAGCAGATTAGTCTTTAATCAACTCTTGTGCCACCTTTACACTGCTATAGGGTTGTTTTAAAGCTAAAACCAGATTCAATAACGTGTTGAGGTCTTCTTTAAATTTATCTCATCCCTGTGACCTACAAGAAAAATGGAGAGGGACTTTTTACAAGGGTATGTAGTGATACAACAAGGGGTAATGGCTTTAAACTGAAAGAGGAGAGGTTTAAATTAGATATTAGGAAGAAATTACTTATTGTTGAGGGTGGTGGCACTGGTGCCCAGAGAAGTTGTGAATGCCCCACCCCTGGAAGTGTTCAAGGCCCGGTTGGATGAGGCTCTGAGCAGTCTGGTCTAGTGAAAGATGTCCCTGCTTGTGTTGAGGGAGTGGATATAGGTGGCCTTTAAGGTCGCTTCCAACCCAAGCCATTCTATGATTCATGAAAGCAACTAACCTCTCTTAAAATGCAATCTTATTTTTATGCTCTTTTGCATTATTCACCAAAGCATTATTTTATGAGAGAACAATTAATATTCCTCTTGATGACGGTACATCAATTCTTCTTTTCCAAGAATTAAGGTAGGAAGGATTGTGGAGGTAAGTGTGAGTCAGCAAAGTGGTTGAACAACGCTCCACAAGGAGAGGTGGATTTCTTTAGTATTGTTTTCATTTATTGGTCTTAACTCTGCACAAGAGTTTAATGCTGATTTCAATCAATTTTTTCCTGCTCTGTCTTCTAGCTTTTTCTTTTTGTCGTCTGGAACTTTGAGCTCTACATGATACCACTGGCTTTGTTGCTGCTGCTGGCATGGAACTACTTCTTGATCATATCAGGAAAAGATAACAGGCAACATGATACAGTAAGTCTTCTCTACTTCAAGGGCATACATGTCCTTTTCTTTTTTTAACTAGATAAAATTTTTAAACTGGGTTTAAATACGATATCTTTTTCAAAATGTCTCCCTTCACAATGTTCGATGGAAATTTTCCCACCTGCAATTTAATTTTATTCTGGTTGTCCAATAAGTGCGTCTGATTTTGTTGAAATGTCATGTAAAAATACAATAGAACATGCACTATCTATAGAATCTGTTTTGTGTGGGAGCAGAGAGGCTTATTGTTTAGGAAAAGGCAAATTCTTTGAAATTATTTTATATGGCTAAGTCCTTATGCTGCATTTTTTATTAACATGTTGAATTTAAAGATTAAAATTATTCCAGTTTGTTAACAGTTTCAGAATGTATCACATTTTAATGTCTTTCAAAATTCATCATTAATATTCATTGAGCTTAATATTAGCCTTTTCTTATTTAATGTCATCATTTAATTAACATGTAGTTGGGATATAATGTAGCAAACATTTACTAATATCTGGCATTTAATAATAATATTAAAATGGTTTAGATTTTCAGAAGATTTAAATTTACATATTAAAAGTTGAAGTTGTATTCTATGCTGTACAAATTTTGTAGCATCCAGGCAGTTAAAGGATTTTGCATGCCATACTGCTGAGCCTTATGAATTCGATATTTGTACTAGTTTTTGTATCCCAAAAGCAGCATGTTGTGTACTACATTATGATCTGAATGGATAACTGAATGGGCAGGCAAAAAAGCTAAAACAGATTAGATAATTGGTCTCTGAGGACAGTGGTTAATGGAGGTCAGTAACAAGTGGACTACCACAGTACAAGGTCCTGTTTAACACCTCCTTCCAGTGATATACAGGAGATGATAGTGCTTCCCCATCAAGTTTTTGGGTAACATCAGGTGTGTGGGACCATTTGACACTCTGGATCTGCCATTCAAAGGGATCTAAGTGGGTTGGATAAATGAACTGATAGGAGCCCGATGAAATTCAGAAGGAAGAATCCTGCTCTTGGGGACAAATAACCTGTTGCAGTGATACAGAGTGGAAATTGGTTGTATGAAAGCAGGTGTCTGAACTGGGCCTAGGGGTCTTATAAGGCAGCGAGGTGATCAGAAGCACGGGTAGTGGATTGAGGGAAGTGGTTATCTCCACTCCTCAGCACTTGCCAGAATGCATCTAGAATAATGTCTAGTTTGGGGCATGCCAGTTCAAGAAAGGCGTTCATTGACTTGCAAGTTCAGTGAAGGGCTACCAACATGATCAGGGGTTTAGCCCCCCTCAACCAGCCCTTGAAGAGAAGCTGAGGGAAGTGGACTTGAAAGTTCCTGGTGAATAAAAGGCTTTTAGTGACTGGAACACCCTATAAGGAGGTTAACAAGAAGATGGAGCTAGACTGCACAAGTGATCTGTGGTCGAAGAGGCAACAAGCTTCATTTGAAACAAAAGAGGTTCAGACCAAAAAACCTTTTTTGCCATAAGAATTGTTAAGCAGTAGAAGAGGTTGCTTAGGAAACTGCAGTTGCTATAGGAAGTTTCCAGGACCTGACTGAGTAAAGCTCTGAGGAACCTGATCTTACCTCATGGCTGACCCCACTTTGAGCAGGAGTTTGGAAATCCCTTCCAGCTTGAGTGATCCCCTAATGTATAGCAGCTGTAGTTATCAGAACCCATAGAGCTCTGATCTGTTGTTACCTGTCTACATCACTGAGACTGTTAGGCTTCCAAGGATCATCTAAAAATAAGGATGGGAATGATAAAGGTATTCCGTAATCCTAAATGTGATTACATTTATGGAAAAAGCCTAAGATGAAGATTTAAAAGATGCAATACTTAAAACACAGTCCATTATCTCCTGATGACTGAAATGCTTAAAGCTTCTCAACCTAAAGATTTTATGAGTACCTGAAATCCCTGGTTAAAGGAGAAATTTCATTTGTGAGCATACAAATACATTTAATTTCTCTCTGAAATATCACATGCCTGGGAAGATTATCTGGTCATGTAACTTTTCTAACAAACTAATGAAGCTAGCGATGGACTCAGTTAAGAATACCAAATGCTGCTCCTAAAACTTTCCTCTTGCTGAGAGTGCTTCATACCAAGCTAATACAGCCTATATCAAGCAACTATGTTTTTCCCAAATATTTGGTATCTGTGCAATTAATGACCTTGTTTTTATAATGATTTAAGTCTGGTTATCATCTTGTTGGGTATCTGCCTTGAGTGAAGTCATTTGCAGATTTATTGTAAGCCTTTCTAATTAACTCATGAGTCTTCAGTAATATCATGAGTCCTTATCTCAGGTCATTAGCACAGTATCAATAGAATAGGAGTCATTTAAATATCTATGTTTTCCTATGCAGAGTTTAAATTTTATCTAAATTAATGAAGCAGTGTTTCCTATTTGCTAGAGAATGTTTCAGCATTCACGCGATCCGGCTTCTCTCCCCAAGTCTTCAGAGATTCCTTGTGTGTCTCTGTGAAATCATTGACTACTTATCTTAGATATATCATCTAATTTTAGAAGTTACTTTGAAATCCTAAGGCTAATGATAAGACACAAAGATAGATGTATTTGTTCCCTGATTAACTTTAGACAAGCGTAGTTTAAAATTGTATATGGTTTTTACTTGTTTAATGTCTATGGAACATACTTAAATTTGGGACCATGCAAAGCAGCTCAGAAGAGTTGATGTCCATTGTAAGATCTCTTTCAGAAAATAATTGTCAATTGTCTCATCAGTCCAGGTGCTAAGGACCACACTTTTGCTGGTCAATGATTAGTCATCACTGAGTTTCTTTCTGGATATGGCAGACAGACCAGCCTTAACTCATCCTTGTTTGACCATCTCTCTAGATAAGATACCATTTGCTTTTTCCTCTTGGGCATCAGGTTTTTTTTGAAGTAGTTTGAAACTTATTTCCTCATGGAGAAATTCACCTGCCAAGCAAGCATATCTCTATTATAACATGAACCTGTGCTTCTTGTTTGATGGTGCAATATGGTTTGAGCAAGGGGAAGGCCCAAGTGTATTTCCTAGTAGGAGATAAGTCTATTGGAATGCCCAACAGAGGTGAAGCAGCATACTATATCTCCATGGATTCAGCTGGACTCCTTGTAGGATTGATATCATTGTGGTTTTAGTCTAATACTGATGCAAATTTCCAAAAGAAGCATTGGATTGTATCTTTTGTACATTTGTATCATTTGTACAAAGTGTATCTTTTGTACATATTTGTACATATTTTTACAAAATTTATCTTTTGTACATTTTGATCAAGATTAGTTGCATTTCTGAAAGATATGCTCTCATGAAATAGGAACTCTTGTATTAAACATTGGTGTAAGTGACTGTAGATAGATGTAGACTTAATGGATAGTTCTGAACTGAACTAAAACAAATGAATTTCTGTCATTGAGTCATGTGGCAGGTGTAAAAATCTGCCAGTATTAAGTGAGAAAAATTGACTAAGATGGCATCCTTAAGGCCTTCTTCTGAAATTTGCAGTAACATTTTTGCCTGAAGTACACCCTGCTGCTTTCTCCAAAGATACTTGCACTTCCTTATAATTGTACTCCTGAGTATCTGACCTCACAAAATAATTTATTTTTAGCACAGCTGTTATTATATTAAACCATGATCACCTAAACACATAAGTTTAGAACTGAGTGAATCTTACTAGGTTGAGATTTTTTTCTTCTCCTGCCTTTTTTCCATCATCTTTTTCACATCATCTATGGGGTAGGTATCAACTGTTGTGTTTCTGTCACCACTCCCTGCTGCTCCTTGTCACCTATGCTGGATTTGTGTGGTGGGGAGACGCGTGGAAGTGCTGCCCCTACACAGAATAGAGCATGGCATGGTGACAGACTGCAAACTAACAGAAAGTATGGTGGGTTTAAAAGATTATTTTCAGTATTTTTAAGAAGCTATTTAATACTTTGATGATTTCAAATACACCAAAAAAAGCCCCTCACCTTTCTAACTTGGAGAAAATGGCAGCGTTTCTGTCTGGTGTTTGGGATCGTCTNAGTTAATGCAGGGAAAATTTTGTTGGTTTTGGTTTTGGGTGTTTTTTTTGTTACTTGTGCATTTCTACTTCAGGCTATCTTCTGTGTGTTCTGACTGCCTGCTGGAGCTGCCTAACTTAAGGAATGGTCAGATAATCTCTCGAAGTGATTTAAAATGTTCCCACTATTCAGCTGTTCTTGTCCCTTTCCATGGGATGATAGTTGATTATATAGTTGGAGTGTATCATATGGAGATTAAACACAGTTTGCATAGCTATGAATCATTATTTTTACCCTGTGTACATAAGCCTGGGTACCACAATTAGGACAAACTGTGACTGTGACAGTCTCTCAGCTGTTGATCTATAATGCTTAACTGCTGTAACAGGCACATTGGATCTCCTCTGGTGATAGTGTAAGTTCTTGTTCTGCCATCACGAAATAGGTTGCAGACATGGAGCACAGGTCATTTTCTCCTCCATCCTGCCTGTGGAGGACTGTACAGATCTGGAAGGACAACAACCAGTAACACAGCTCTTATTGACTGCGGGGACTTGGTTTTTACAACTGGGGGATACTTTCTGAGGATTGAAGACTACTAGGAAGAGATTCACTTCACCACATAGGGCAAAATCTTCTTTCCCAGAAGATTTTCTCAAGTGAGGAATCACAGAATAGTTTGATTTGGAACAACACTTTCCACCAGACCAGGTTGCTCAAAGCCCTGTCCAACCTGGTCTTGGAACTCTGCCAGGGATAGGGCACCCAGAGCTTCTCTGGGCAACCTGTTCCAGTTCCTCCCTACCCTCACAATGAAGAATTTCTTCCCAATATCTAATCTAAACCTGCCTTCTGTCACTTTGAAGCTACTGCCCCTTGTCCTGTCATGAAATTGGTGGTCTGAGTTGGCAAGAAAAGGCTGCAGGGTGAATGGAAGGCCTCAAAACCAATCCAAGAAGACAGATNTGTTCTGCCATCACGAAATAGGTTGCAGACATGGAGCACAGGTCATTTTCTCCTCCATCCTGCCTGTGGAGGACTGTACAGATCTGGAAGGACAACAACCAGTAACACAGCTCTTATTGACTGCGGGGACTTGGTTTTTACAACTGGGGGATACTTTCTGAGGATTGAAGACTACTAGGAAGAGATTCACTTCACCACATAGGGCAAAATCTTCTTTCCCAGAAGATTTTCTCAAGTGAGGAATCACAGAATAGTTTGATTTGGAACAACACTTTCCACCAGACCAGGTTGCTCAAAGCCCTGTCCAACCTGGTCTTGGAACTCTGCCAGGGATAGGGCACCCAGAGCTTCTCTGGGCAACCTGTTCCAGTTCCTCCCTACCCTCACAATGAAGAATTTCTTCCCAATATCTAATCTAAACCTGCCTTCTGTCACTTTGAAGCTACTGCCCCTTGTCCTGTCATGAAATTGGTGGTCTGAGTTGGCAAGAAAAGGCTGCAGGGTGAATGGAAGGCCTCAAAACCAATCCAAGAAGACAGATGCACCCCCCAGGCCAGGTATAGGCACACAAATAAGGAAATGGCTCTGCAAAAGTCTCTCACACCCTCTCTGACAACCCAGCATGTCAGAGGGAAGTATATTAGCGTGCACATTAGGTACATTAGTGTGCACAATATAGGAACCAATAGGAGTTGAGAGGTCCACATGCAGCTGCATTCATTCACAATCACAGAGACGTGGTGAAATTGCTGTCATGTCTGTTATGCAGTGTATGTATTCTGGCTTTTTAATCAGCACAGGCTGGGAAGGTGAGAAGTGGGAGTTACTTTTCATTCTAGCAAAAGGAAGATGATTAAGGGATCAAAGCATCTGGCATACAAGGAGAAGTTGAGCAAGCTGGTACTGTTCTGCATAGAGGAGGGTTCTTGATGATGTGTATAAATGGCTGAAGGGAGCGGGAGAGAGACACAGCCTCTTCTCAGTGGTGCTCCATCACTGCACAGTATCAATGGCCACAAACCAAAATACGTGAAAATTCATCTGACCACAAGAAAGCACTCTCATTGTGACTATGGTGACAACCAGGGCCAGATTGCCATGACAGGTTCATCTGTGGAGATATTCAAGACCTTTCAGGACATGATCTTGGGCAACATGCTCAGAGGTGACCTTGTTTGAGTAGGGAGGTTGGGCTTGATGATGTCTGCTTGACTGGGAAGAATAGGATGGCCCTGCCAACCTCTGCGACTCTGATATTCTCTCAACTGAAGATACTAATCTTTCTCTCCTTTTTGTCTATTATGTGTTAGGGATTTTTTTCCAAGTAATTTAATATTTAATAGAAGAATAATTCATATTCCTGAAGGTACGTGTAAATGTTCTTCTGCCATATATACTCATATGGAGAAGTTTGATCACTTCACATCTTGCATTGATAGTTAATACTTAGAGCCTTTAAGGAAATATTAAGTAGCCAATTTCCTCTTGAATTTATGAGATGCACATGTCATTGCATAGCAAATTATGCTAAACAGCTGGGAGTTAATGTGCCATACCCAATTTTTTATGAATTTGCATAATAAAGTGTATATGTATATTTATAAAAAAATCTATCTTTTAAGAATTATATAAAGTGACAAAAAGGTATCTTCTAATTTCACTGTAGGTTTTCTCCTACATAGACTTTGATGATTTATATGTGTATGTTTCTATTAATAGTTAGAACTAGCCATGTTTAGGATGAAATTTTGAGAAGAGAAGAAAAAGAATTTTATTAAAGACAGCCTTTTCTTTTAAGATTTTAAGCAGTTTTCTCTGGGTACTTTTCTGTAGTCCTCCAATATGACGACTCAAATCTTCATGTGTGTTCTGGAAATTGCCAAATTTTTTTTTAAAAAGTGAAAATGGGAAGAATGATGCTTATGAATATATCCATCTCAGTGAATTCTTCCTTCACTCAAGAAAAGGTGGTCAGCACAATGAGCTTGAGTTGGTCATAGAAGCCCAGCTCACTTGCACATCTGATCTTTTCTGATTAGAATCCTATCACTTTGTTCTAGGAGCTAGGCAACAGTGTCTATCAGAGCACTGTCAGGTGGGTTTGTTGCTGCTCCTGTTTGGGGCTAGGAGTGCCACTTTGCAGTACATTCAATGCATAAATTAACTCTAACAGGAAAGTGCCTGACTTTAACTAGCTGTTTTCCTAGAAGTTGAAAACTGAGTTACCAAGTAAGTAAACAAAGCAGGAACTTGATTTTTTCCTGTTTCTTCACTTCATGGTCTTAAAGATTGAGTCTTTACGGTCCTTACATTCAAAGGCTTTCATGTGCAGATGAATACACAACAAACACCAAGTGCTTCAGATCCCTTGCCAGTGTGGTAGTTTGGGGTTTTGAGCTTCAAGCCCAGAAGTTCTGTTCTGCCAGGGAATCTGCAGAGATTTCTACCTGCAGACTAAATTCTTGCTGTGAATTATTGGAAAAAATAAATGTCATTGCCCCTGTATTCTAGCTAGACAGTGTCTGGAGTATGTCATTTGCACAAGATATAAAAGGATGTTGTCAGGTGAGCAAGTACATCTTGCCTGCTTTCTGATTGTACTTTCCTGAGAAGTTTTGCCTCTGGTATGATAGCAATGGCAGTAGCCACAAACCCCACCAGCATGAGGGCTGCTGGGAATGCACAGAGTTAGCCACAGAACAGGTTATAAAATCATTTTCAGTTTTATGCAGAACTGATTTTATCTTGTATTTTCTAACTCCTAACTAATCATAAACTTTGCCTTCATTTGTTATCAATAAAATAAGTCAGAAGGGCTTTTGCAGATGAGTCGTAATCTGTGTGTGTAGGGAGGGTGGGTGCTCTTGAAGAACAAGGACTACTAACAACATGTGCCTGAATATTATGTAGTCCACTAAGCATCATTGTCTCCACACAGATGTTCAGGTTTTTTTCTATGTGATCCATATAGTAAAGAAATAAATATATAATGTAGTGCTCCACAATGAGACAGGATGGGTTTTCTTCTAATATATCAGAACAGAAACATGAAAATGTTAGCTTAATCATGCATTTAAATTTTGTTGATCAAGTCTAATTTTCATGACTGCACATAATCACTGAAGCTGGACATATTTACTGTATATTGCATCATAATGTTTGGTGGCCTGCTGCATTTAAATGGATCTTTATGAAACATCCTCTCCATAATTTGCCATTAAATGAGACTTGAACAAATCAACATAAATCTTACATAAAGGTAATTTAACTAAATGTTGGTACTACAAATATTTTAAATGCATTGTGCATCAATTCAATTCAACAGTCCCACAGTACACTATGTAAAGATCGACGTTGAGCGGTAGGCATTGCTCTTCTGCAGCGTAACAGAAAAATATGGTGCTCCAAGTGGCTGTCTGGGCTACAGATAAAAGAGGCTGTCCATGCTGCAATCATAATTCCTGTGCCAGAGGTTTGCATACAGTAGCAGAGCATGTAGTAAACGCCTTGGTAAAACTTTACATGCCTGTTCTTACCCCAGCAACAGCTGCAAAACCCAAAAATGCA